>JAGJRP010001036.1:0-23010 GCA_022832235.1 Lepidurus couesii
CAATTTTGAGCAAGCCAGAAAATTTAACTCGTGCAGTGGAAGACGGTTTTTGTAGGCAGAATGGAACAACAACACAATTGGCCCTGGTTTTGAATTTTCCCAAGTGGATTTTGCATTTCTTGATATGCGCGTTCGATTAGTCCCCAAATGAAAGCCTAAAAGAGAAGAGAATGATTTGGGTTATTTAACACTGGTGTCCTTTTTGAAAACAGAAAAAAAATTCAATTTTGTTTGGGTTTTTTTCTTTCGTGACCGACATTTTCGCCCCCTGCCATTAAAAAAAAGGAAAAATCTTATCAGTCTCTCCCTTTTTTCTTTTTTGTGGTTCAAAAAACACTTTTGATTACAAAAAGAAAACTGATACCGAAGCCCAGGTTTTTAATTTACAGTCTATTTCTCCTGTCGGTTTTGGATGAGCAAGTTCTCCTTTTTATGTCAATCAACATTCCCTTAAATGGATGAATGAGTTTTTTATTATCTTCTGCAATTTCGTGTTTGCCGGATGGATTTTTCTTTCTGTGTTCCGAAGGTATAAAATTACAGAAAAAAGTCCAAAAAAGATACAATTACAATATGAACAAATTACTATGTATCCCAATAACAATAAATTGTTTGTGTAAATCAGTAGTTTGGTTTTGATTTGAAATAAAAACTGGTTTTACACGGATTAAACAAAAACAAACGTAAAGACTTTCTTTTTCCTACCTTTCTTTTAGCATGGGTTATTTCAATAAACGCCAACCGGTATTTCATTCCGGTTGTGACTTGTATGCCAGGCAAGCACTTGCATTATGTATGAAGCTATGAAGCTTGAAAGAGATCAGAGCTGTCGCAGAATGACGTCATCGTTAAGTTTGTTGATTTAATACAAGCTTCCCTCCTAAATTTCCTCTCGCTCGGTAAGTTTACGCATCCTGTACCAACGTACGTCCATAATCTCATTGTTTTTTGCAAAAACATGTAAATATAGACACGAATTTACGGGAAAAAGTATTCGATTTTAATCTCGATAGCAGGACACATCGATGCCTAGCGAAAGCATCGATAGTATACTTGTGAGGTTAATAATCGATAGATAAGTTTGTTCACGATTTTAAGCGTTATTATCGATTCCAACTGGGTGATAATTTGTTTTCGTATCTTAGTGTAGGAAGTTGGGGAAACTCTAGTTAGATATTTACATTTCCGGATTCTTGTAGTGCAAAAATGTTGTCCTGCCGAAATTAAACAACAAAAAGCTAATCTGCCAAAAGTTGCTGTTTAACTTATCACCGCATTTCCTATATGTACAGTACGTTGTATTAAGTTATTGTTCATGTCGTCTGAAAAGCCCTTTTGTTCGGCTGGTTTACTGGGCTGTTTGGGTTACAAGTATATGGACGAAGATCTAGCACCCATCATGACCAGAGAACCAGTCATCCTCAACGTTTATGACATGGTAAATTCCCCTTGCGATTTGATAAACTCTCTAAACTCTGCTTTTTCCGCTAGTATTGGATTAACGAGTATACGTCCTCCATTGGCTTGGGAGTCTTTCATTCTGGCATTGAAATTTATGGAACAGGTAAAAAGTCAAGTTTGTAATTAGTTAAAGAATACAAACTTGCAAAAATTACGTAAGAAAAATGAAAAAATTAAGACAAAACGAATTTTTATCGAATTGTTAACGAATGTTTATCTAGAATATGCGTACGGAGGACACCCGTTTCAGTTTACTGGCATATTCGAGATCCAGCCAAGAGACGCAGAAGACTTAGGAACACAATTCAAGTTCAAGTAACTATAAACAATCCCCAAAATATAAAAACAAACAAAAAATAAAATAAATAAATATAAGAAAAAGAAAGAAAGATCTTATCGGAAACCTTTTACGGGCACTTTGCAGACAATCCATCCATATGGGTTATACAGATTTCATAGAATCTGACGTCAAGAGCATCGTTTCGGAACTGGGAAAAGAGTTTCGGGGCGACCAATACCACTTGATGAGTCGAAACTGCAATCACTTCGCAGGCTCGCTTTCAATGGTAAAAATATTATTTGACCATTATAAAAAAAAATATAAAATTTGTGCCAAAAAATGAAAATTGAGAAGAATAAGGCGCTAATTCGCAGTTCTATGGTGTTATCCTTCAATAGACCCTCTGTGGGAAGGATATTCCTACTTGGGTAAACCGTTTGGCGTACATGAGTACGTGTGTTCCGTTTTTGGAGCGTTGTTTGCCCAAAGAATGGCTCACGCCCATGGCCCTGCAAGAATCCATCGACCAGAGATCACATAATGCCAGTCTTCACCCGCAAACTCCCACGGAAGAAGATAGCAGACGCCACGCCCACCAATCTTAGCGTTAGGCACGCTTTTTTCGTCTTGATCCTGCGACATATTCTTCTTGTTGTTTTTTAAAAAAAAGCATGTCTGTGTGAAGATGGAATGTTTTTTCTACATGACAACGTTCGTCCATCCAGTAAAAGATAAAAAGAGAACTTAGAAAAAGAACTCCCCTCCAAAAAAACAAAAAAACATGAAACCATGTGTTTGAACTTAGAGAGGATGGGATCTTAAACAAAAAAACTGCCAGGATATCGTTAAAATATTGAGTGTATTAGTTTGATCTTCGACGTGTACCACTTATCAAAGGCCAAAAAATGTTCTCAGTGCCTTTTTACGTCCTCCGTGTAGTAGACCGGGTTTTTGGACCACTTTCCTCGAGTTAGTAATCCCTAATTTAGATGCAGCATAACATAAACAACAAAGAACGAGGCTTTCTGGTCCTCCACCATTTCCCTGCCCCTTATTTGCGTTCTGATCACTAACTAGTCTTTTAAGTTCTATTCTACTGTCTTGAGGGTGGAAGTTAAAAGCGAAAGGGAGCGGCTAGGAGCTTTTTAATTGACAGCCAAGAGCGTTCTAACTTGTATGAGCTGTGTAAATAATTTCATAGTGTTACCATGCCAATAAAGTTTTGTTTCGTTGTGTAAACCATGACAAGCTTAAGCTCTTGTTGAGTGGGTGTGGAGACGGTCGATTCGAAGTTACTTTCTTCTCTACTATTCTTGGAATTCTAAAGGATTCCGACAGTAATGTCTTAGATGACGTCAGGAACCAGTTTAGATATGTTTAGAGTCATTTGGTTTTGAAATAAATTAGCCAGGTTACAAAATTTTCCCACAAAACGTCCAAACTTCATGAATTATTGAGTAAATTAAATAGATGTAGTAATATAAAATAGAGAAATTGATCTAGTTTATATTTATGTTTCTTTTCAGCATGCATTTGACTCTAATTAAGGTATTAAATAACGAAATGTGCTACTCAGCTGTGCTTATACCGTTTAAGCACGGATAGTAACCATGGTAACAAGTGCCGAAGACACGCCATGAGCCTATCGTGACGTCATACCGTAACGTTGCATGTTAAAAATGAGCCAAAAATGACTACTCACATATATTTTAAATAGAGTTAACCGTTCTTAGAATACTGTATAGGCTATTAGTGAAATAAGCTAATAATACACTAATATTTTTTATTATATGATAGTAGTATATTAGTGAAACAAATGCGAAGATTTCGCCATATTTCGGAATATTCGAATCGTTGAACTTTGAGTACTTTCTGATAGGAATTTATTGGGGAAGTACGGTACTATTGGGAGGCTCCGAAGGTTTAATTACGTCAATATGTCAAAGGTTTTGTGCCAATTAATTGAAGATAACACTTGAAGCGAATTTTTGTTGAAATCTTGTACTGTACATACAAAAAGGGGGTGGGAAAGGAAACAGGAAGCCCAAAACAAGTTAATAGTCTGTGGCAGTGTTGGATATGTAATCCCGTCTGCCCACAGCGGACGCTTGTTTGTTCTGGACGGCTTCCAACTTGGGGCAGTTGGTAATCCGATGTCCCAAGCCTCCGCAGTAACTGCATCCTTTGTCGTCTACGAGGCCGAAAAACAAATGAATTAACCTCAATCCAACGACTCGAAGGCCCACGCCGTTTCTTAGCTTTACCTCCAAGATCTAAATAGATTTCGTGCTCTGACTGCAGAGTTGCCAGGAAAGGTGGGACTTTCTGTTTGGCTTCAATCAACAAATGTTTGAGATCTAAAAGAACTGATTCGTCGTTAGACTTGTTGATAAAAGTCGTTGCCAAACCGCTGGAAGTAGAACGACCCGTACGACCAATTCTGTGAACTAAAGTGCAACTTGTCTGGTTATTTCTAGTTGAATTTCTACTTAAACCATTCTAGTATCCACAGTAAATCACGTAAATTACCATAGTTTTCGATATCGTCAGCCATATCGTAGTTGATTACATGTTGGATGTTTGGGAAATCCAAACCTTTGGAAGCCACGTCTGTGGCAACCAAAACGTCCTTCTCTAACCTTCGGAAAGCTTCCACCGACTTCGAACGTTCCTCTTGATCTAATAACGCAAGGAAAATAATTATATATTAAATGAATATAATAAAAATGGATATAAATAGCTTCAAAAGCACTACCTTTCCCGCCATGGATTGCCACAGCTTCCACACCTTTCAGCAAAAGGTATTCGTGAATGGCGTCTACGTCTTGTTTCTTTTCAGCGAACACTAACACAGGGGGCGGGGTCTTCTGTAGGCATTCCAAAAGGTAAACAACCTTCGCTTCCTGCTTCACATATTCCACTTCCTAACAACAAATCGTTAGCAAACGCAGTTAATAATAAGCCCAGAATGAACGTATGTCAACAATGAAAACACAAAAAGGATGAAAAACAAAGCAAATATATCAACAATGAAGGTATCCTAACAATGAAACTACGCCAACAATAAATACAGATATATAATACGCATCCTAACAATGCATGAGAACATTAAATATACGTTAACAATGAAAAGTCCAATCTGATGTAATGGGCGTAAACAAGTTATTACTTGAATGACATTCATGGAGGCGGAGCCAGCTCTTCCTACGTTGATCGTAATTGGCTTGACCAAGGCAGAACGTGCGAAATTCTGGATTTTTTTGGGCATCGTAGCTGAGAAAGGGAGTGTTTGTCGTTGGCCCTAATCGAAAATTCTTTAATAGACCTTAGCGAGCTTTCCAAGGCACTAAAATTACCTTAAAATACGAAAAAATGGTCCTTATGTCCTCTTCAAAACCCATGTCAATCATTCTGTCAGCTTCATCCATACATAAATACCTAATTAAGGTGAAATAACGAATTAAAAACTGGTAAATAGCGTAATTACTTCGGTTTTTCACGATTTTGGGATACATTTTCTCGTTTCATTAATTGGACTCAATTAAATTCAGAAGTAAATGTTACTACCAACCTGCAGATATCCATGTTGATCATTTTCTTGTCCAACATGTCCATTAATCTACCAGGAGTCGCTACCAGAATATGAATTCCCCTACAAATCAAGCCAAAAATTCTCAATTTAATTTATAATTTTTTTATTTAATTATTTATGTATGTAGCTTATTTAGTAAAAGAAAACTTTACTTTCGAACTATATCCATAGTTTCGGTCACCGGAGTTCCTCCAATAGCTAATGCGCAGCGAATATCAGGTAATCCAGTAGTTCTGGCGCATGCGCAGTAAAATTCGATGACTTCCTGAGTCTGTTTGGCCAACTCTCGAGACGGACAGACAATTAAACCTTAAAAAAATGAAAGTAATTACATAAATTGACCATAATCACAAGATTTACCGTAAGGACCTTCCCCTTGAACGAAAGGCAGGGCTTTCTCTTGTTCGAAGCAAAACATGATAAGTGGTAATACGAAAACGAGCGTTTTTCCACTGCCGGTATAGGCAATGCCAATCAAATCTCGCCCCGATAAAACGGTTGGAATGCCTTGGATTTGAATGGGCGAAGGTTTGGTGATGTTTTTGCTTTGGAGACCCTTAAGGATCCCAGGAGGGAACTTCATAAGCGAAAACGAGGGAAGCGGAGGCGGAATATTCTCGCCTTCAACCAAAATCCAGAGTTCTTGGCGCAATTTGTCGAATTTATGGGTGGGCATCGCTAGCACAGCTCGTGGTGGTGTCCAACTGAAGTTCCAAAAAGGTAATTTAGGCTTCGAAGGACGTTTGAGATGAGATTTTACCTCGTTTTGATGGGATCTTCGTATTGAATGCCTTTGGCTAACTCAGACACGCCCATCAAAGCTGTTTTTTCGGCAATACTCTCTAAAATCCTCTCTTCTTCTTTAAGCTGCTTTTCTATCGCGCTTTCTTTCTTGGCTGGAAATGGAATTTGGTTTAGAATTGTTAATTGATTATTCATGTAATTCAATCATTAATGCTTGTAGGTGATTTTTGGACTTACCTTGAGCGATTTTCTTGAGTTCTGTGTGTTGGCTCAAGAGACTCACGTTGGATTTCCTTGCTAAGGCTTGGGCGTCGTCTTCTTCATTATTGTCTTCGGTTTCGCTTGAAGATTTAACTTTGGCTTCGTCGAGTTTCATCTAAAATTACAAACTAATTAGAAACGAAATATCCCTTCCCTTAAGCTCAACTGTAGTTTTGTACTTGAGCGACTCGGCCTAATTTCATGAGTTTCTGCTTCTTCCTCTCCTTGACTGGCACATACAGTTCGAAATTTTCATCTTCGCTTGGTAATTCCTTCGATGCCGTTTCATCTTCTTTACGGTAACGCTATAATATATTAAAACGTAAAGTTTCGGTTTATAAACTGTACCAAAATGTCTTAATTCATATCGTCGTAGTATTATGTTACTTACTTTTGAAGAATCTGGTTTCGAAGAATTTCTTTTTTCCATTATTGGAAGCTAAACTGCGCACGTAAACAACCAAATCAAAATACAAGCCGGCACTGCGCATCGGGGAACGCAAAAAGCGATTCACGGCTCCTGCAATTCAATCCGCGGAGAATTATTGTGTATTTCAATACCTTTATATATCCCGTATAGCTTTAATTAAACTAAATACATTTTAAGAATACTATGCAGAACGTTTTAATTAATTTCTATGCGAAATTAAGATCGCCAATATTTGCCTTCCTCTAGTTCGCGGTTTATTTCGCAAGCTATCCTACAGGATACCCTTTCCAAGCTTTTGGAAAGCTAACCAGTAGATGGCAGCGGCGTTCAGGAACGCATCACAGTATCGAATCGAGTTCTAGTGCGATATGCAATACGTTGCGTGGTACTAGACAGTCTGGGCAGGATGCTAAGCGGAATTTGTGGGTCACTAGCGTCAAACTAGTTTGTTATCGTGAAGAAAAAAATGTCGGCTTAAATTGCCTCGGTTTTTATCGGCTTAAATTGCTAAGCTTATCTATCAAATTTCAGTTTATCAAAAGTAAGGATTATTAAAAGTATTCACTCACGTTTTAAGCCCCTATATCACTTATCAGTCCTTATATATGCACTTCCTATCGTTTTCTCTCCTTCCTCGACAGCTTCCACATCCGTGGAACTGAAAGCTTCCCACATTCTTACACGATTTTTTTTAGTGAAAAGACCTTCGGTTTCAAGAGCTTTCTCTCTCATAGGATCAAGTTTGAAGTGAAATCCAACACATCACCTGAAATTATGCCATTATGGTTACACAACTACTTTCCGTACCTACTTACTAAGTGGGAAGCATGAAATGAACTCATCTTGGACGTCCAAAATGCAGCGCCGAGCGGTTGCACTCAGTTCTTGTGGCCATGGCAGGCATCCTTACCCCCTCCGAATGGAAAAGTAACAAATTTAACGTCTAATTCCTTTCGTAAACCTCATTTGTCTTCTTTCAAAATATCTCTTAAAGGGTCAAATTCGGAGTTCCTTTGGATCAAGTCTGCAAGCCTGACATTCCAAGCCCGTTATTGGTAACAAAACCTTGTTTATTTCACCTTCTCATTGTCTTATTTACATTCAATACCTTTTATTACTGCGTTGAAAGACGGGGATGCGGAAATTACTCAAAAGAAATCTTAATTTGGTACATTTCACTGTTTCAGGTGTTAATTTTGAAGTTAAACAAAGAAGGTCCATATAAGAAAGATGTATTCCGCGCTCCTGGTCATCAAGCCAATATGAAAAAGCTGATTCACTCTTTACAATGCGGACGCTTGGTCAACATCGCCAATTATAGTGTGCATACCATCGCATCCGTCATTAAGAAATTCCTCCGCAAATTACCTGAAGGCATTTTGGGACTCGAAGCAGAGAATAAGTTATTCCACATTTTAAGCGACTGCCAATCGCCCTCTGATGTCGATCTCCAAAGGGAACAAGTTTTCAAGTAAATTCCCAAAATGTCCTTTCAATTTTTTTTTTTATAAAAATCCGTAAAAAAAAAAATCAAATTCGATTCCCAAAATCTGTATATAAAAAGAAAAAAAATTTGATGTAAATTCTCAAAATCGGTAAAAAAAAAAAAAAAAAAAAAAAAAAGTACTTCTAAGAATCTGTGAAAAAAATAATATTTTTTTCTCCCGTTTGTAGGGTCCTTTCCGGGCTTCCGTTGTGTCGACAACAATTACTCGTCTTATTAGTGGGTACTTTCCGGAGTATCGCCCTCGCCTCGGCTCAGCAGAATACTGGGATGACGTCAGAGGCATTGGGCGTGTCCGTCGCCCCTTCCGTCTTCCATGGGTGCATAGCCCATGGCAAACAAGCCACTTTAGATGACGTCCATCGTTTCAAGGTACTTACAATTTTTTTTAATTTATTTTTTTTTTACAATTTTTGAGGATCAAAAGTTCCTTTCTGAGCTAAAAAGAAATTCTTTTACTTTCTCTCTCTCTAACACCCTTTTTAACCTTCCCTACAATCCTCTCCTCTTTCTCCCCACGACTGGTTGACAATCGTAGGAGGAGATCGGGGTAAATTTCTTCGAATGAATTATTTATGAATATAGTTATTTTAAGAAATGAAGAAATTTGAATGAGTTTTATTTTTTCTAATAGGCTGCAACGCGTATCATGAAGTTCTTGATTGATCAGTTTGGATCAAGACAGTTGTTCACGAAAGAGTGTTACATGTACTACGCCAAGTGGACTGGCAACATTTTTCGTATGGATGGACGATGGATAAGTAAAAAAAGAAAAAAAATTATTCAAAAAAATTATTTCTGCAGATTTTTTGTAAATAACTTTCCTTACTAATTTTCCATAATTTTCTTGGTTTATTTCTGGCTTGTTCTGCGCGGGTTAATTCAGGTCAAACTTGTCTTTCGGCTACTTCTTTGGGTCCTTTATTTTTCGAGGCAGAATCTACATTAGTGCACTGTTCTCCTTTAGGTATCTTTAGATTCTAAATTTAATCCCTTATTTTTTGGAATTTATTTGAATATATTTTTTAGTATTTTTGTAGTGAAAAAAAGGTGGTGACTTGAATTTAATCGTGTTTTCTTGTAGGTCATCATTTGAACAAAGAATCAAATTGTCAATCTCTGTGTATTTTGGGCGATACGTTAAGTTTGGATCATGCTGTTCGTCTCAGTGTTAGTCTTGAAGGAAGGGAACGATTAGGAGTAAGTTTCAAGCGTCAGTAATTGTTAAACTGTGTTATTTATGTTCTTGGAAACTAGAATCTAAGTCCGCCAGCCAGTTTGGGATCGTTAATTGACTCTGGGTGTTCTTCCTGCCATGCCAATAGAAGGCACAGTCCCCCAGAAGCGAAATCTCTGAGTCTAATTCCCATGGTAAGTTCCATTTTGTATTTATTTTATCCTATTTTCTTTCGTTAAGCGTTAATGTTATGAAATCAGCGTTATAAAATGAGCTCTTTAGTATTGCAATCTCTGCCAAGTTTAAAATTTGTGGATTCTAAGACGAGAAAGTTAAAGAGTCCAAGAGCTTTTTGACCGTTAGATTCAAATTTGAAATTTGGCGGGAAACCGTTAGGATGCTTTAAGTCTTTTGTGACTCAAACTCATTAAAGAAGCTCGTGTAGAGGGGATTTTACATATCTTGAAGTGAATGTAACGGTTTGGAGTTATATTTATGTGTATAACTGGTTTATAGGTGTATGAAAGACAAGTCGAGCGCATGCGCACACGTTCTGAATGGTTTCTGTCTCCGTTGACTTCCGGTGATGCCGGCGAGTGTCCTGGCTCCTAGCGGCCGAAAAAATCCACTCTAATCCATTCTTTCTATTTGTTTTTAATTCCCATTATGTGGCAACAATTGTTCGTATGTGCGGCCTCATCCTTTTTCATGCAAGTCATCGTTTACAAAGTGTGCGTAATCCTAAACAAAATTCCGTATTGGCCGTATTCCGTTGATTTCTAAAATTTAATTGAACTCTCCATGGATTATTTGTATTTAATTTATTATTGGTTTTTCATTTATTATAAGAAATTGTGTTTTTATTCTCACTGCCATTCCGCCAAGCTAAGGACCACGGACGTTATTGCTAAGTACAAACCCTCCTAAACTCCCCATTTCTTCCGTCAAATAGAAGTGTGGGCAGCTACCTAATTCAGAACAAGAACAAAGATTCTCGAATGTGAAACCAAAGATTTCCCCAACGGCGACAACAAGCGCCATGTCTCATTTCCCCTCACAGCATAAAACATAAACAATGTTTGTTTTTTTGTAAAAAAGGAAAAACCTTTCGGTTTTCTACTTCTGTCCAATCTAAAGCATTTAGTTCTGTTATTTGTAACTTCGAAAGGGTAAGAAATAATGTGTAAAAAGTGAAAAACTAATGGTTCTCAAAGTGGAAAGTTCTGATTTTAGAACGTCGTAGTCAAAATTTCCTCCGTTGCGTTGATTGGTTGATTTGCATGGCTACAAGATGGCGTCGGCTTACCTTATAATATTGTTGAATTTAGACTTGTCATTTGTGGCTTCTGTTGTTTTTAGCCCCTTCCCAACCAATTGTTCATGGCATTTTTGTTTGAAAAGCAAAACAAAACGAAAAAAATACTTTCCATCCATTGCGAGAAACAGAATCTGTGTATTTCCGTACAACCCCCCACGAAAAACATTGCCATTTGCCAAAAAAAAAAACACATTTAAAATCTGATTTTTTCATAAAATAACGAATCGGTGGAAATCTGCCTAAAACTACAGTTTTTTTTTAGAGCTTAAACCAGCCGCACGGTGCAGACGCATTGATAACCCCCAACCACCAGGAATTTTCCAAGTTTTCTTTGTTTAGAGCTTCTTCCAATCACGATTCATACTCCATAATGCTCCTAAACAATGAAATTTAAAAAATAATAATAAGAATACCGAACTTTAGAAGATTGAAAGGTTGTAAGGTTTCAAAAAGGAAGTTCAAATAATGTAAAAATTGCCAACATTGAAATATTGTTTGGACTGAGATTTAGTAGAAAAAGTTCGAGAAAGTGGGACAGCAACAACGAAAAGCTTACGTGTAGATACGCAGCCACTCCGGTAGATAAATTGGAGATTTTCGAAGCCACTTTGGTCACGCCCTGACGCACACTTTCCTTGACGTCATCCAAATCGGGTGCATTCATGGCGTAATTAGCGCTGGTGTTATTACGCGAACTTCCGGCACTAGCTGTAGCACGTGGCTCTCCAGTGCCAAAATAATCTGCCGAAGAGATTGATGAAGAGTTCTGGAAACGAGTCATGTTCTGGCGTCTTTCATACTGTAAACAAAGGGAAAGATATGAATTACTGAATCGCATTCGGAATTAATACTTAAACCTTCCAAAACTAATGCACCTGCGATGTTAAGGATAGTTAATTATTAAGTTTGGCATCAAATTCCCTATCTCTACCATTAATATTAACTGAAATATCAGTATTATTGTTTTTGTAGCTCCTTTGGGCTCCTCCCCCTTGGCCATATTCTCCTTGAGAAACGCTCTGGGATTGGCGGATACCTGTCAATGCTTCAGAAAACCTTCTTAAACCCTCTTAATTGATTAAAAAGTACAAACTAAATATAGGAACGCATGAAAATAGCGTTTTTACGGGGAAATACATTAATGCTTACATCAACAGCACCGGAATCATGGAAGAACTGATCCGAGGAGATAGCTTTGGCATTCCCAAACTTGCGTTGGGCGTCGTTGGTACTGGCACTGGAGGCAGGAACGGCTGGTACCCTAGCCGCGTAACTGGAAGGTGAAGGTCGTGAAGGCTCGGCCACGATTTCCCAAGAATCCGCCTTACTGGAACCTTTCTTCGACGACGATAACAACTCGTCCAATCCAGAACTGCGACTGAACCTAAGACCATTCTTATTACCTCCAAACACATCAACTCAAAGTTACTATTAAATTCATTCCTTTTTTAAACAAATTTTCATGGCTTTGAAGCTTGATTCTGTCAAAAAGAGTGAAGATCAAATCTTACGAACTAAACGAATCTTCGTAATCATTCTTGCGCTCCTCATAAGCAGACGTTTTGGCAGTCACGGGCTGGCTTTGTTGCTGTTCAATGATACGCATATCGGACATCGCGGAATGACTTATAGACCTAGACATTAAAAAACACATTAAACACCAAAACGTCATGAAATTTCAAGAATATTTCGAAGAAATTTCAAAGAATTCAAGATTACCTTTGACCAGAATTGGCAGCCATGCCTAACCTCTCCATCGCTTGTGCCTTCTTAGGATCAATATTAGTTGGCATCTTGGAAACCCCGATGCTAAGATCTTGGTAGGCCAAACTTAAGGAAGTGGTCTAGAAAAATCAGATTAAAATCAGAAAAAAATCCAAAAAATTTACACTTTGCATGATTTTACTTTGGGTTCTTCGGAAGCAGGCATAGCAGCTGTAGCAGCAGCTTGGGCTTTGTACTGATCCGCCTTTTCTGCCTGTTTCTCCCCAGCTTCGAAGTCAGCAGCTTGGATTTTGGTGGCTCCTCCAAAGCCTTTACGTCCTCCCATCTGTTAAAAAATACATTTAAACAAAATAGACGGTTCGATATCAAATTCTTTTCAATGTTTTTACCCCAGGTTTCTTGGCAGCGGGTTTGCGTTGACCAATTAGGGATTTTTTAGGCTCGACAGGCTCCTAAATGAAAAAAAAAAAGAATGCAAGTGTTAATTATTCAGAGAAAATAAGGTTAAATGAGCTTACGGGAGCAATATTGCTTAAAATAGCGTCCACACTGGGTCCAGTCGTGTCTTCTTCTTTATTTCCATTATTGACAGGCGTTTCGGCGGCAACAATAGGTTGGATGGGTTGAATGAGAACAGGAAGCGGCGTACTTAGGTTTCCATTGGAAAGATTCTGAAAATTGAACGCTTTTTTAACTTTCTGGGATGGATTTAAAAAGGTAAAGACGAGTTTTACCTGTTCTTCCTTGTGTTCAGCAAAAAAGTCCACTTCTTTCTTCTCGGGCACAGGACTTTCGGCTTGGACGTGATCCATATGCAGCTGGGTTCCATACAGTTTCATGGCTTGAATGGCTTGATTCGAGAGTTTGTCCCTGTACAACTGAGCCGCTCGTGAATTGTACTTTTGCTGGGCATCTGTTGTGTTGCAGTTGTGTTGACGGAAAAACGTGGCCTGTAATAATAGAAGCAAATTGCAAGGGATGTTAAGCAATTATTGTTGATTTAAATTTCAACACTTACGGCATTAGCGTTGCCTCCAACTTGCATCGCTCGCAATTGCTGCCAGGTCCATGAAGTGTCTAACTGTGTGGATCGCACGAAGGTCAGATGGACGCCTAATGAGCGATGAACTGCAGAGCAATCCATGCAAATGAAGATCCCATATGTGACTGAAGACCAGGTGGGATTGTGAGCACCACAATCGAAGCAAGTCTAGCAGAAAAATGGAGTAAGTGAAGGGAAAATGGAACCAGAAGCAGAACGTAAATACTGTCAAAAATAGAAATTCTTTACTTTGTTGGTTGCAGTACTCCGTAAACGGCGGAAAACGGCTTGGATGTCGGCTTTGTTGGGGTTAGCGTCAGCCATGTTTGCCTACTTTACGTTGACGAATCAGTTTAACTAACTTTAACTAAAGAGAAACTAAACTCTGATGACAAGTGCCAGACGACAAATGACAAATCACTAAGCACACAACTACAGTTAATAAGCGGGCTAGATGTCGCTAGCGGAGGCAAACCGCGAACTTAAACCTTCGCTAGACTTTAATAACTCGCTAGAATGAATTAAACAAAATCACGACGAATTTAAGATACAAAAGTTTTGATACAAAAAGTTTAGGTTCAAAGTTATCAGACTTATCCAGACTGAAAATATAGAAAAGTTGGAGGAAGTTCATGAAAAGTTTATTAAATGGCAGTATCTACATTCGGTTCGGTTTCAGGTTGACTATAGTTCGTTTAGCAGGAACGTAAGCAATTGTAACCGCTTTCTGCTGGATCGAAATTGGATTATTAAGTTGGGAATTTATTATTTCCGGATTACAACTCGTATGGCCAATGCTACTTAATTCTGAAGCAATATATTAGTAGACGAACCAACTAGTTACCAGACTATCTAGGCTGGCTTTGGGCATATACAGCAGTCAACTCTTTAGTTGACTCTTTAGCTGACTAAGCAGTCGACTACTTATAGCGAATTCAGTTGGTAGGGCCAGTGCGCCCTCAGTGCGATTTCTTATGTCCTGATTGGCTGGTGGCGCACTGAGGACGCACTGGCCCTACCAACTGAATTCGCATTAGTTTACTGAAGCCTGGTGCACACAGTGCCGTATCTCCGCCTAGGCAAATTAGGCAGCTGCCTAGGGGCCCCAGCCACCGAAGGGGGCCCCGGCCAGGGGCCGAAGTGGTATACATTGAGGGACAAGTCAAAGAAAAGAAAATGTCCACTTTTCCGTACGACATAATAATTTATGTAATAATATGATAATTATATGTAAATGTACAAATTATAATGTGAAAAAAGTATAGTTGGCTTTTGCTAATTTCATTTTTAAGTCTGCTTGCCTATTTTCTAAAGTGCGTTGAATAAATCGAAAATGAAAGTGAAGTCTATTGCTTTAACTACGTGCCAAAATGGGGGCCCCGACTCTGATCTGTCTAGGGGCCCTGGGTCCCTAAATCCGGCACTGGGTGCACACTGGAGTGTCGTTTATGTCAACTACACAACATACGATACGACATACGACTAGTAAAATCACCTTATCTGTGAGTGGCGGAAAGGCGTATGTCAGTTGTGCCTGTGTGTGCCAAAAGTTAAGCAGTGTTCAGCTCGTGTGTCAGAGTGCTTATGTCGGCTTTGTGCCGAAACTTTCTGGTGTGTTTACTAGTCGTATGTCGTATGTTGTGTATGTTGACATAAACGACACTCCAGTGTGCACCAGGCTTAAAGAGTCCACTAGGTAGTCGACTATATAGTTGACTTAGCAGTCGACTACACAGTTGACTTAGCAGTCGACTAGGTAGTTGACTTAGCAGTCGACTAGGTAGTTGACTT
Source organism: Lepidurus couesii (assembly GCA_022832235.1). Classification (NCBI taxonomy): domain Eukaryota; kingdom Metazoa; phylum Arthropoda; class Branchiopoda; order Notostraca; family Triopsidae; genus Lepidurus; species Lepidurus couesii. The sequence goes on from JAGJRP010001036.1 coordinate 15,326, forward strand.
AGCAGTAGACTACTTAGTTGTCCACGTAGTTGACTATGTAGTCCACAGTTGTCTTTGCCATAGAGTAAATAGAGAGAGTGGTCTGTACAAAGCCTTGTCCTAAGAAAATAGAAGGAAAAGGAGGTTCCCACTGGAGTGGAACAGGCAGTTGATTGGCTGATAGAATGCATTGTGTGGAACAGGCAGTTGATTGGTTGGAAGTAAGTGAATCGATGTAGTTGCTCAAACGTATCGATATGCCGCAGTTGAAGACTCAATAACAATACACTTTGAAATGATATCAATACAATGATGTTAGCTAAATAATCGATATGTTCCTGCTTGCTATCGATTTATGTTTAAACTCATTTTCATAGTTCCCGCTAAAAGGAAGGTGGAGTCAGACGACCCTCACCTCCTACAATGGATTAGCCTGAAGGCTCAGAAAGGTCTCGATGCTCTCTCTATTTACTCTATGGTCTTTGCAGTCGACTTCGCAGTATGCTTGGCCCTCTAATAGGCAGCACGTGTACTAACACGCGGATCGATTAGGCTTGTGGTGCCGACAGGTGCTGCCAATATTAGTGTATCGGAATTTTCACGGTAACTTATCTAAGAGAGAATGTGGGATAAAACGAAAACAGAAAGTGTATAAAATGGCGGAATGAATCTGTCGAGTGTTTGATGCGTCTGATGTGTTTTATCTGTACAGAACTTTTAACTAACCTACTTAAGTAAGTAGTACGACCCTTACCTTATCAACCGTATTATCACACTTTTTTTTTTTAATCTCAATTCTCTAATCATCCGGGTTCTTATGTGAAGCTGAATGAATCGTTGTATTCTTTATCGTCTGCGCTGTGAAACCAGCAACCAGCGTAACTAAACAAGCATTGCTTAAGATAGCACAAGCCAAACATCATCCAACCGTTGCCTGGCTCAGTGCTCCAAAACTTCCATCGCGTTTCCCTACTCCAATTAATTAGTTTAATTTCCAAAAAACTACTGAAATTTTTAAACGTGTTAAATAGTTCAAATAATGTCGTGTTTTACATCTTCCCACACGCAGATTCGTCTAGTCTACAATCAAAATGGCTGCTTTATTTAAATCCCCTAATCTGACGCGGATCCCGAAGCCTACTTCTAATTTAATGAAATTTGTCTCCCATTTCCAATTAAAGTCAAAAACAGCCCCCGCGCCCCCGCCACCAACCCCTGCTTCTCCGATGGAGCCTTTTAGCGCCGATTACATCCCCAAACCGGAGGAGAACATGGTTATTTCGTCGGGCACTGAAAGTGGCTTTTACTCGGAAACCGATGGCGACCCCCTTCCTGCACCCAAATCCTCGACCAAAACGCAAGTTAAAGGAAAGCGCCCCTTACCCCCGACCAAAACCGGTCCCAACGTGACCTCTGACCTTCCCCAGACCAACAAACTGTCCAAAACCCGGACCAAAAGCGTGGCAGACACGAAAGTTACCACCACCACCCCCATCAAAAAGCTTCCTCTCCGTCACCCACCATCCCCAGCCCCTTCCCCTGCTGTACCCATCCGCATTACTCGTTCGAAAACTCGAGCGCAAGCTTTGGCGCAAACCGTCACCAATCCTGCTTCTCCAGCGACTATTCCGCCGAAAGTCATTAGCCGAAACGTCCCAAGTTCGTCTAAATCGCCGAAAGTATGCTTGCCTGCCTCCAAAGCCGCCAAAACCAAACCTCGAACTACCGAAGGTAAAATTACTTTTCATTCTTGGTATATTTTGGGATCTTTTCAAGGTTTTTATTGCGGGTTTGGGTCGACAAGAAGTGAAATGGAACGTTAAAGGAGGAGGGAAATGGCAGTTGGAGAGCGTTTTGAGGAGTTTTGGGAAGAAATTTGTAAAAGGACGGACAGAAGAGGAGGGTTTGTTGGTTTGGTATTGATTTTTGGGGCGAAAATCTATTCTTTTGCCGTCTTTTGCAGACAGAACGAAGCGGGTAGTGGGAGTTATGCGTTTTACTAGGTCAGAAGCTGGATAGTAAGGGCTCCTTTTGGAGTTGAGTGGGTTTTTTGTGTTCAGGTGAATGGCTCAAGAGAATAGGACGTTCAGGGACATGAATGCCCGCACCTGCTACCGCGTATTTACTCGACTGTGACGTGACACTCGTGATATTAGCATTTTGGGTGGGCGAAGAAGAAGGTGGAAAGAAAAGGCATTTGTATTTTATTTTTAAATCTTTATTGTCGAAAAAAAAAAACAGAACGAAAATGGTGTTTCCCGGCTTGGGTTTCTGTGCTTGTTTCCAGTCAAGACTTCCAACGAAACCGAAGAAAGCTAAAGGTATCTTTAAGGTTTATTTTGGAGTTAAGGGAAGTAAAATGCTTTTTGGCGGAGTATAATGTAGAAAGTACCGGTATATAGAAGCGTTTAGACTTATGAGTCTACGTATAAACAGGAATGGTCACGTGGTTCCGGGGTCAATGCGGATATGAGCCAGGCGCAGAATCTGCGCAGCAGTTTTTGGCAAAATTCTCAGAAAAGAGACTTTTACTTTCGTGCTATTTCTTTTATATTTCCTTTTCTTTCTTGGTAGCAAATTTAGGTACGAAATGACCCGGAGGTGAGATCCGGGTACATCTGAAGATTCTTAAAATAATCGGCTCAATGACTGTCGTGGGATATATATGGGAACGGTTGGCCAGTTACCACCGTCAGGGATGATTGTTTTTGAAATGGAAGATTTTGGAAAGCTTAGGTAGAGATTCAAATGCGCTTTTCGGGTACTTGGGAAGTTCCTCTACATTACTGTCAGCGAGATTCGCATATTTGGCAAATGCTTTTTTTTTTTACTTTATTCTATAGTATTTTTGTGTTTCATAACATATATTTCATTCTTGCGTAAGGAAATAATATATTACAAGATTTCTTTTGAGTGCGTTTCAGCTATAGTCAGTATTTCATTGTTGCGCAAGGAACACTGGGGAGAAACATTAGAAGCTTAGGGGATTTGTAAGAGTGCGTTATGGTTACAACAAACCTTAAGTATGCAAACAGTATAATTTGCAATGGCAAATTTTGCAAATTTACCAAGGCTCCTGTAGAGCACTGAGATCATAAACACTAGTTAGATTATATACCTTAGATCATCTAAGGTATATCGATGCGCAACAGCCACAGGTGGCGCTGATGTTTGTTATTGTTTTGCGTAAGACAGTAAAAACAGAACTATTTAGCTAATTGCCGTCGTGTTTTGCTTCTGAAAAGTACAACTTGTCACCACAATTTGCTAGAGCAGCACAACGGCCCAGATCAAGTCGTCGAACATTCGGAGCAAGATTTCTCGAAAACGGCTTGTCACGTCAGATTTGAAAGCAATCTAAAACAAAAGTTTTCATTTCTGAGTAGCTAGTGCATAACCACAAGACACATTAGTATGCAACGTATTTCACATAGTTGTAAACTTCGTTTTCATGTTGCTAATCTATCATTCATGGGCAATATGGGCATCGATTCTGCACTAGCTATTAGTATCCAAATGATAGCTTTTTAAAGCCTTAATAAATATCGTTAATTTCTGCAAAAATCCCCAAAAGCAACGTGGTTAGTACTCTCAGTTAACCTCTTTTGTATCGCACTATGTGCTTACTATAGTACTTTCGAAACTTCTTATCATTATCACAAATTTCCTTAGTCAAAACCCGGAAAGCTAACACTATCTTGCCTTAGATATCGATATCGATATTGCCTGTATTGTCAGCGGGATTTGTTCAAAATAAAAATAAAAAAATTTAGTGCAATTGCGGAAGTTGACCATTCGGATTAGAACAACAAAGCAACACCCTTTAGTGATTTTGGTTCGAGTTTCCGGTCAAGTTTTGTTTCCACTGCGTACTAATGTACTATAAAGTACATTACTCTACGTTTCCACTCGGGATATCGTACTACAACTCCCTAGGTGGTTTATATGCATATTAATGCCTTTTTGGCACTCAATTCACATCCTTCGACGCCTGGATTTATACAAAGAGGGGGTTGTTGTACCGTACAGTTATGTTTACATAGCAGTTTGGTAAAAGTCATAGCATATGGCGCAGCTAGTGCAGAAAACAGGGAGGTTCTTGCGTTGTCACGCTACTTGGGATCTTTGGACCATTGTTATTCTTCTCTTTTCGTTTCAATACCTCTCTCTTCTCCCAGTTTCTCTTTTCTTCGTTCTTACTTGCATTGAAGGCACTGAGAACCTCCGCACAATTACCTCCGTAATTTTATGAGCAATTTACCTCACGAGTTGCTTGCTTAGCTCCCAAATGACAGATACTTGGAGTTTTCGGGTAATTCGGGGTCTTTAAGCCTTTCTTTATCTCCCATAACGTTGTAACCCGTACCCAACGACACTGACACGATTCTTTATATAGAAAAAAAATGAAAACGTAAAAAAATGAAAAAACTTGGAAAAGTAAATTAAAGGGAAATAAAAAAGGTAGAAATTTCTCTTTCCGGTTCTGTGGCCGAGCCGTATATGTTTCCGTGAGCTTCCAACTATGGAAAAAGGGGCAAAAATCATAAGCTCCGCCTATTTGGTAGAAGCTATTAGTTGCACGATCCCGGAGAGCCAACTGACAGTCACCGCGCTATCAGTGTTAGTGTTGAGTCGAGTGTTGAGAGCGTGACGCCTTCGAAATCTCGGAAGAAATTTTTTGCAGAAAAGATTTTTTTAATTTTTCGTGATGGGACAATCCAGTTTTGAGTTGAGTGAGCGTCAATGGGGCCACAAATGATCATTAGTTATGTGTAGATCGTCGACATCTTAAGATCGTGTTGGAAGGAGTTGTAGCGTGATTCAAAGTGCCTTTTTTGATCGTGGATGTCCATTAAAGCTGTCAAAGATTTAACCAGCGCTATGGCGCGCGAAGCCGAGTTTTGGATTATTATGCGATTACAGAGTTTCAAAGGTAGGCGTATGCATAAAAGCTGTAACTTTTCCAAAAAAAGTTGGCAAAATTGTTGGGTTCAGCGGTTTGCATTTTTCTCGTTAGTGCAATAACATTAGTTATTTTTTGGAGAAAAATTGCACTCGGGTCGCACTCAATGCAACTTTTCGTATTTCACTGGCGATATTGCACGCACTGAGTGCGCACTGAAAACCGTAAATGTCTTATTTCGATCATTTTGATCGGTTTAGGTGAAGCTCTGATTGTACTGAGTGTACCGAGTGCAGTAGGTTAAAATTGCCATAGCGCTGTTTTTAGCTGCATTTTACACTGTCTTTTTGTAGTTAAGACAGTTAATGGAAGTTAATCACATGGTTTGAACCTTTGTTTAGCTAACTGAACCTCAGTGGCTTCGAGGGCAAGCTAGGAAAGAGTAGGGGTTAACAAAGTGAGGCTTAATAGCGAAATTGCGTTCAATTTGAGAAAGAATTCATGTCGTTTTTGTCCAAGAATTCGCTTGAAATGAAATTTCATCTCTAATGAAACGTTATGGGCCCGCCAAAAGCCAATTGAGGGGTTGTAAATAGGTTATACTGGCTGGAGCTTTTTCAATTGGAGAAGATGTTAACTCTGTTGAAAGGAAACGCAAGAGACACTCTTTATGACTTGCTTGATCTCATTTTCGCGTCTAACGAAAGTCACGGGACCGTTACGAAAGATTACCTTTCCTAACTTTTAACGTGCCGTGCAGTGCAGTGCATCGATAGTGCAGTGTACTGTACATAGTTTAATTATGGGGGTGAAAGGCGGAAGGATGGTTGATCACGGAAGGACTTTCTCCTCTTCTGCCAACCCAAAAAGACTTCCTTTTTTTAATGTCATTTCCACTAACAGAATCGAAAGCTTTCTCCCACTTTTAACATCCTTTTTGTAGCCCTTTTCTTTATTTTTTGTAGCACTTTGCGACTTTTGGGAGGGGAAAAATATCGAGCCTGAAATCCAAGTGAAATGACCGCGATAACGGTTGTAGTGCTTCACTGATGTTTGTCATGCTAAACTGATGTTTGACTTTAGAACTTTTTGTAAACAATCTGACCATTTAAGGCATTTAAGACAAATAGGATGCAACAACCATGCAAATGAAAGGAATGCAAGGGAAAAGCTGTACAAGGAAGGGAGAACAAATCAGGTGACCAAACAGTTCCGCTCTGCTTATGTCAATAATTTTAACTGTTTATTTTTTCCGAGGCTAATTTCTTTACTGTGTCTGGTGTCGTCATCAAATGGTTAAAGGAAAAGCCGGTTTCACGTGGCCCTAAAATGCAAGGTTGCAACAAACCATCTTCCGAGAGATCCGTGTTACTCTAAGGCATGCTCTAAGGTCAATCGTATTGGTGGATTGCCTAATGGGAAGGTCGGGACCGTTAAGCCACGCGGTTAAAATAAAAAAAAAATTAAATTAAATTCTGGATCTGGTATTTTTCTCAAAGGGTTGAGTTTAGTTTATCTGGGTAATGAAACGTCTATTCCAACACTAAAAGCTCGCCCAGGACGTTTAAAACTTTAAAAGCAACTCTGTTTATTTGAGCTTGGATAAATTTAGAACCGAAAAGAAGCAGATGAGGACGGAATTTCGACGTTTTTTCATTTCTTTTTTTACAATCAAGGACTTTGTATGCTAGTCCAGAGGCCTTTTTATCGTTACCGCAACACAAGGCAATGCTTATTACCATAAAGTGATGATTTTTTTCCCGGCTAATGCCAAATTTGGACATAACCTTCAGCGCAGGAAATTAACGTTTGTGGTAATAGCGAAGGACATCGTGGGTTAATAGCTGAGGTCACAATGTAGTACACTATATAACGTGACTTAACATTCACGTGATTAGATTTTAGTGGCTTCTCGTGGAGTACATTACTCTGGAAATTGTATAATTTTTTTCACAATTTTGAGGTGAGCCGTTCGCAATTTATAGGCATGGAGACTTTGGGTCACGTCACGAACGTGTCGTGGCGCGCCGCTGTTACCCTTCAAGTTGTGTAGGAAGCTTCTGTTATGGAGAATTCGTAGTAGTTTTGAGTTTTTTGGGGGTAAGTTTGATTCTCCGGGTAGCTTAGAGGGTTCACCAGCTATTGGCAGGCGAGTTTGGGTTTATGACGTCACGAACGTGTCGTAGCGCGGTGGTTTGGGGTAGTTTTCGAGTTTGTGATTGGGTTACTGAAGGAACTAGAGACTTTGTTTTGAGGTCAATTACGCTTTTTTTTCTTGATTTTATGCTTCGTGTTTGGTTAAACGAGACTTTAGTAAACGTAGAAACGTAGAAGGAGATACAGTGTCAGAGAAAGGGCCTTGTGTTCTCTTGTACGTGACTTTAATGGACTAGTAGCTTGAGTTCACAAGTCCTTGAAGATGTAGGCTACACAGAACTCAACTTTGAAAAGTTTCTTTGGGGAATTTTTTTGGTTGTTGGTTATTGAGCCGCCAGCATCTGTAATTGAGTGTAACCAATTGAAACAGTTTTTCGCAAGTTGTGACTTGTATGACGTATTTTGAGTAAGGAATCAAAGTACTGTATTGCAGTCAAAGGAAACTTTCAAAAATATAAAATTGAGCTGCAATTGAAAGGAGTTCTGGATTGTTGGGAGTTAGTAGAGAGTGAACTGGGACCAAACTGAGAAAATCGAACGTTTTTGAAGTTCGGGTAGCATAATTGGTTGCTTGCGTGGTTCTAGGTAGTTATGTTGTAGCCGTCTAACTTTCTATGTTTGAGAGGGTTTGATTCTTTTTTATTTT
>JAGJRP010000100.1:0-74865 GCA_022832235.1 Lepidurus couesii
GTTGGGGTTGAGGCTGGAGTTGTTGAGGTGGCTGGGAAAAACCTTGTATGGAGAATTGGGTTGAGAAAGGTTGTCCAGCAAAGGAGCGGAACCGATCCTGTTCTTGAGGGGAGGGAAGGGACGGGCGGAAGGGAACATTATTGGGGGGACGCTGCGTACCAAAAAGGGTGAACTGTTGGAAGGATTGGGGCGCCTGGGGCTGCTGTTGTTGACGCTGTTGGAGCGGGTCGAAGGGTTGGAAACGACTTGGCACGCGATTGGGATCTAGAGAAAGTCGAAGGGAATTTAATGAGTTCAATCTCTTTATTTTCATTATCGATTACATTTCGAGTGCTGGGAGAAAATAAGAAGCGGCGAGAAGGAGAAGAAGAAAACATGGGGAAAGTTGCGCAGATTAAGATCAAGAGCAACTTTCTTGTTCAACAAAAGGTCTTAATTGTAAAGAGTACAATCCGGAGGCTATAGGTGATTAAAATATCTTAACTTAACAAATTCCTTTATTTGGTACAAATTGCAAGGTTTGACAGTATCAGCCGGATAAACAAGTATTAAAAAATCGTAGCACTGGACATTTCTTGTTCAGAATAATGTCTTTTGAAAATTGTTGTGAGAGAATTGTATGCTTTTAAATTATATCAATTCTTAAGAAAATTCATCTTGCAGTAAGGTGCAATCACCATCAGTACTTATCATTCTTAAACTGATGAGACATTTGTACTTTCCTGAGTACTTACTCTTGACAAGTACTCATTGTTGTGACAGTTTTAATTATCTTACTTTAATTTTGCTTTAAGCGTATGTTACTTTACAACTAGAGAAAGGTGCTAGAAATTGGTCTTGTCTACAGTTTTAAGGTATGGAGCTGCCTGAGAAAACACAATAAATACCAAACCTGTTTAACAGGTCTTATGCAGCTCAACGGCGTCGCAAAGTTTTCACTTTTGGCTGAAATGAAATTCCCCTTCAGGATATTGGTACCAACAATGTATTAAATAGGAATGCCATTTCTTCACGTACTAAGTTGTTTACGTTTTCTGAGTGAGGTTCGTCGTGAAAGGCCGGATTAGATATAGTTTAAAAGCGGTCTTTGAGTTTGAGGTCAGCCTATTCAATTAGGTCAAGGGAAACGGAAAAGGATCTTCTCTGAAAGACCTGTTAACTAAGAAAGCGACAAGGTGCACGGATGGTACCATCTGAACATCTCTCCAATTCTCTTTTCTGTAGGTCTAGATCCAGCAAAAGGTTTGAACAAGTCTCCCAAGGTCGTACCTCAATGTTCTGTTACCAACTGGAGCAGCTGACTCAAGATGAAGCCGCATCTCATTACAACACTCCAAGGATAACGACTTAATCTACATGGAATCCCTTTTCTCACTTTTCCAAAAGAAAACGAAAACAAGTTATTGCAAATGCCCTAGCCACAACAAAGCTAGACGATGAAAAGACAAATTCGACATGCATCCTCATTAAGCTGACCATGGTGAAACCACAACAGTAAGAAAAGATGTTAAGATTTATTTTCATCTAACCTCAAACACCCAAAGTTTCACTTTTTCGTAAGAGTGAATATTGGTATCCTTATTTTGTTATGCATAGTGACGTCATCAAGCCGTTCCCACCCAAAAGTGAAACGCCAAGGGTTAGTAAATCATAAATCACCACATGGAAATATTCTTGCACTTTTTAATAACTTTTAAGGTTATGTTGACTTATATTATTTCTTCGCTATAGAGCTTTTGCCAAATTACGCCTCTCGCGGCAAGACTTGGCGAAATCCGCCATTTTGAGTACATTAAGTTAAGGTAAATAAACAACAACAAACTGTTTTCCGTGAATATTGGTTTTGCTTTGTGTCTTTGTGTCTTATTGTGTCTTTTTGTTTATTTACCTGAGCTACTTGTAAAAACTGTAAGCAAAACCAATACTCACAGAAAACTGTTTGTTGTTGTTTGTTTACCTTAACTTAATGTACTCAAAATGGCGGATTTCGCCAACTCTTGCCGCGAGGCGTAATTTGGCAAAAGCTCTATGCAGGGCATGTTTTTTAATTACACAGTGACATCTAGATGTCACCGTGTAATGTGTGGTTAAAGCCAACCAGCAGACCAACTAGAAGACAGTTGTTTTGAGTAGTGATGTCACTGACCATTGACTCTTGTGTGTACAGTACAATACTGTCATCACTATCGTTAGAAAGGAGTAACTGTTATCCTATGACTTCCTTCTTATATATAATATTATCAAGGTCATAATAAGCTTGTGGTTTCCTGATGTTGCTTTTGAAGGTAAGATCAAAATTTGAAACCCCGTTATTTACTTTTAATCTCCATGAAACTACTTCTTGTAGTTGTGAAATAATTCGTGCATTCAACTCCCTCGGCCTCATCATCACAAAAGTTGCAAACTAAAGACGCAAGCACCGTGGGAAGCTGAGATCATTGGCGAAAAGTTCGTTGCCCTAAAGACAAACGCTTTTTTCTTTCTTTTCTTGCAACGTACAGTACAGTATTCTCCCTAATGGTTGGTTCCCACTATCAGACAAAACGTGTCTTNCCCTAAAGAACATTCCAAGATCTTGGCCTTCCTCCACTACAATTTCCAAACACAAGCCAGAGGTCAGATTAACGGCACATGCCCCCGTAATTCCCTAAACACATACTTAGTATACCCACAGAAAAAACGTTCGCTCAACGTTAAAGATATGCTAGTATAAGGAAACCGCAACGAACTTGTGTGTCAACCAAGAGTCCCCTGAGTCGTAACCATAATCACCTTTTCGTTATGGGCGAAAAAGCTTTTCATGACGAAATTAAAGAGAAACCGCTAAACTGTGTTTACACCGGGGCAGTCATGCCTATACCTGATAGCCACACATGCATCCAAATTCTCCACAATCGAAAGTTTTATGTTGTGCAATGAAACTCAAAACTTTACAACATATTTTTGTAGGGATAACGTACAAATAACGTACGAATAATTCATTGTTTGACCATTTTCGTTTTCACTCTAATCGCTCAGCAAAACTTTGCTCTTATTCTTAATGCAAAATGTAACCTTAATTGTTGGCTAAACAACTTATTTTGTTTGCCGCTCGGAGCACAACAGTCATTTCCTCCCAAAGCTTGGCGAAACATATACTTATGCCGCATCTTCCCAAACTTTCTCTTTTGTCTAGATCCCTTCTTTCCGTAATCTCGCTCGCTTCTCATGCAGCCAAGCGAGAAAAAAAAGACAAAAGACTTTCTTCCTTTCCTTCCATTGAGCACGCACAAAAATTCCGCAAATTTAAACTATGTAAGGAGAAAGAAAAAGAAAGTACATATGGTACATACGAAACTAAAAATAGTATCCGTATTGGATCCCTTGAACAATTTCCATGTGATGCATTAAAAATTGAAAACTAATTAGAAAAGACAGTTAGGCCAACGCCCGTCACGATCCAGCTATCACACAAGATAAGTGAAAGTCCATTTATAAAACTCGGGCACATTTTAGGTTCATTAGGAACTATAGGCCGGTCGAAATGCATTACGAAGTCCTACAGCCCCCTCCCTGTAAGCTCAAGAAAAAACAGCATGAACCGCCAAGTCACGAACGTTAAACCAGAACAACGGTGTCAAACACGCCCCCTTTCTATACAAAAGTAACAATCGTAGCATAAAACATTTAGCTTTATTGTTAGAACTCAAATGTTTATTTACACTATATAATAAATTTTAATAGTTTTTTAAACTATTAACTTTTAAATATTTTTAAATATAGTTAAATATAAATTGTACTAAATTTATTATAATACATAATAAAGTTTTATATAATGATTAATTTTTGCGTGTAATAAAATAATATATCATGGCTTCTTATAAAGTTTTGGATTCGGCAATTTCATCCGTACGATTCTTTCGTAAAGTTATTTCCAAGTGAATGATATTAAGGTTAGTAATTTTTTCAACCATGCTAAAAAACAAAAAAAAAGTGAAGGGAAATTAAGCGACTAACACCCAATTATCTCCTCCTGGTCCCAAACCACAACCGGCCTGGCGCATCTTCAAAAAGAACAAAAAATAACGAAAAAAGGAGAAAAAAAATCCGGAATTCCTCACTGAAAAGCTTTCACTGCCTGCAGAAGTTCGATTTGGAACTTGTCCTTACCTCTACGAAACAGGTTAAACCCCTAATTTGGCTCAGTTGAATACCTTCCAATCCCTGTAGGTTACGTCATTATACCATATAATCCGCTGGCGGCTAATTATTCCAATTCTCTGGCCTAATCAAGGTTATATGCTTGCCTTGCCTTTTGGTTCCAAACCTCCCCAAACATGTCTCACTAGACACACTTTGAATACTTCCTAAACCAGTTTACGGCGTCTGAACCGAAAAGTAAAACGAGAATCGCCTTTTGAGGTCACACATTTCAAAAATGGGGACTATATGACCCCAAAACGTCCGTTAATAAGCTCCTCCCCTGTTTCAAACCTCCCTAAATCACACCACTGTAGTTAGTTTCTCTTCAATTCGACCCCAAGCGACCTTAACGCATCATCTTTGCCATAAAAAGAGCCCTATTCCGCTGAGAGAACCAGACAACAATGCGGAAATATGCGCATTCCATAAAAATACACCTCAGCCAGGTTAAAGGCCTAACAAGTTTACGAGCGAACAAATTCTTTTGGAAAAACTGTCTTGTCTTTTGGTTTTGAAAATGAATTTAGTCGATAAAAAAGTGACCCCTTTAACCCCCCCGAAGATGGCAAGTAGGTCAGAACTGGAATCTTTGGCAAGGGAAAGGAGTGTGTCGGAGGGTTCTCTCCTCCGATCTGGGTTGTTGTTTGTCTATGAAAGTAAAGCTTTTTTCGATTACAAAGTTGAAGAGTGGAAAAATTACAAGAAAGTTCTCAAGAGACGGAAATGAAACTGTCGAGATTGTAGGAAAAAATTGAAGCTTGGTTAACCACGTGTTAACCAAGTGCCTTTTGTCTTTGCGTGTGTCCGAGCTCAGCGGGACTAAATGAATGGAATATGCGGAGCAGAGTACATATCACTTGCTTATTGAAATCCGCGTCACTTTCTACACAATCTAATTTTTTAAGGATTACATTTAACGTGTCAGTTTTCGTGTCAGAAGCTTTAACGTTCACTTCCAGATATGGGCGCAGCTGTTGACAATCAGGTTCTTCCAGGTTTTAGAAGGCCGCCGTAAAAGGTTTGCCTTACAGAGTGTGTGCAAAAAAGAAGTCCTATAAGAAATGTCGTGTAATTCCAACTTCGTTCAATGTTGCCTTATTCGATTTATTACTTAGCTCCAATGCTTAGTCACTATTTCTATATTAACGGAGAAATATCTCTGCAAAAAGAATTGCAGGGATTACTTAATTCAATAATAGATTTCAGTTAGATGGAAAATTGTTATAAAGAAAATGTGAAATCTGTTAAAAATACTTCCATTGTCGCATAAATGTATCTGAATTACCTGCATTTCAATCGCATGAGTTAAAAGGAAATTATAATACCGAAACAAACACACAAATTTGAAAACTAAATCTTCCGTATAGTCAACTCCAGATACACCCAAACCGATACCAAAACCGACAGAATAGACGCTTCAAACACGGATATACACAAGAGACCACAATAGAGATAAACGCAACAAAAACTATGCAAACTAACTATTACCTTCTTGGGCGTTCACAGCGACCAAAGCTGCGAAGGCCACGATCCAGAGCTCGAATCGACCCATGACGAAAAAAAAATCCCACTGACCAAGAATTAATCCAAAATTGTATAGTTAATCAGCCAATTCGTGATTTTTTTTTTATTTAATCCTAGAGATGTGGATTCTTCCAGAACAACATATCCGCTTCAAATGTGATTTGTGTTAATTCCGTAAAGAAATCACTTTCACTAAATCCAGCATTTGGCACAACGCTGTAGATTCTAAGCAGGTGGGATCTGTGACTAGTAAAAAAAAATCCCCCAAAAATGAAATTCGTTTACCTTCGCCAGGTGTTTCACAGTCAATTTCCAAACGGTTACTGGTTGTCAGAGTTGTCTGGAAGCTCGAGAGATTTCCCTTTGGACAGAAAAGGCCTTGCTCGGGGCTCCTTTCGGTTTCTCATTTGAGAAGATGAAAGGAAAGGCGAAAATGGGCCCTCCCAGTCCTAACAAACCTTTATAACGCATCTGACGTCATTAAGGTATGCCACCTTTTCAACAACTTTTACCTTCCAATCCTATTCCTCCGTTTCGTGTTACTTGCAAGATCGCAGCTCTCAACAATGTGATGACGAGCCAATATCCGCCATTGATGGACGATGATCCTCGAAACATCCTTCGCAAAGCAAACCGGATCTAGCCCAAGAATCTTAGCGAAGGTCGAGTTGCAACGCCAAAATTACCTCAAAGTGCTTGTGGGTTATTCAATTCATGATGACTTTCTAATTGAATTATGGGGAAATAAAGCTAACTTAGAAACACGTACTTCGGTAAGTACAAGTAGAGTCCGTTGGACAAGATTGGACCCCCTAATGGCATTTCCCGTGGGAAGGTAACGTATAACAATCGTGATTATCTACCAAGCTTACAGTGGGTTTTTCTTCCCTAAACAATCCATCAACACACTGAAAAGGATATCAATCAAATCTACTATCCGTCAAATTGGAGGCTGGAATCCCTGAGCATTGCCGCAACGCCTTTCATCTTGATCTAGAAAGGTTGGGGAGGGGGGTATTGAAGGGGAGAGCCTTAGGACAGGGCGTACGTCGGGCGACTTTAAAGATTGTCGTAGGGCAAAATATGAAGGCCTCGGTTTTTCGAATAAAACCTTGGGTGTGGTTCCTGGTGGCCTTCATGGTCAGATTTGGATATCCTTATGTTTTTAAGCGCCCGAGTTGCATACTAAGACAACTAAATGCATAAAAGCCAAATTAGGGATGTGAGATGGTTATATTTGATAATAGAGCAAGTCACTCTTCCTGTAAAACCTCATCTTGATTGAAATTTGTCTTAAGAAATCTCTAAAAACATATTATTACTTCAAAATTGAGGTAAACTTTTTGTGACTACTTTTTATTACCTCATTTTACTGTCATCCAATTACAGGAACTTTTATCTTTGTTGGAGTTACGCCAAAATGCAAAAATGAACTTTATAATCACTTGTTGCTCAAAACAAAGCCAAGAAAGTACACGAATTTTAGGCGCGAAAACGGGCTTACATAACGCTGAACATAGATGGCGATATTTACCAAAAGCATGTCATATAAGCTGCAGTCTCTTCTGGGCTAAATACGCCAAGGAGGGGCTTATCTCATGTTAAGTAATAGAAACGGTTTTGCCGAACGGAATGAAATGCAATACATGGAGATTTCGATAGAAAATTGCAAAAAACAACAACAGAAAAGTTCATTCGCTAGTACTAAAAAGATATGATGAAGTAACGTTATAGGGGTATTGTTCAATTTTTAGAGCGAAGATACCAACAAAAAACAAGAAGGGATGATTTTTCGGCGCTTTTTCGGTCATAATGGGCGTTGCTAAAAATAAAACAATAAAGATGTATAAGGCATTATATTTGTTAAGTAGTCCTAAATTTTGTTGCTCATTCATATTTAAAACGAAGTTATGAGAAACTGATCTGATAAGTTCGCGCATAATAGTTAACAAGTATTAATTAGCGGAACCGGGTGGATTTAACCAACACATCCGTAGAGAGGCTGTGGTCGTTCGGGGATCGCAGTGCTAACGTAAAGCGTATTTGGTTCCGTTCTTAAGCGGGTCTCATTCGCTGTTAGGCGGAGTTCGACCCTGTCGTCCGCCATATTGTTGATCGCGTGAGTTTGTTTAGTTTGTTTACGGAAGCTGGGTGCCTGAAATTTTGGCTTTTCCCTAATAAATCCCGTGTATTTGTCAAGTATTCCACACTCTTTGCGTTATCAAATGATCAAAGTAAGTGCTTAGCTACCTAAATTTCGCAGTCATTCCGGATTGGACCTGGGAAACACGTTTTTAATTCCTTCCTGCATTCTGCTAACAATATTGGGTCATTCTGAAACGTCACACTTATCCGCATTTTACTTTTGCAGGTATTTCATCGAGATTGCTTGATACGAGAGAAAGAAGCCCAGCTATGTCTCAAATAGTAACTAGCTGCAGCAATTCCACTCTTGTTTAAAACAAATAAAAAGCGTTTAGAGCTTCACCTGTTTCTCCCGACCTCCCCAAAAACTTTTGAACTTCCCAACTCTTTTGAGTTTCTCTTTGGCTTTGCTGCCTACGAAAATTTTGATCCTATTAACGAGTACAAAACGCCAATTTGTACAAAAATGAAGCATTTATGTGTGCTGTCGGCCTTGGCCATATTATTTGCCACAATGTCAGGTACGAAACGTCTCTTCTTTAGAATTCCGTAATCGCTTTTCTGTATCTGTGCTTTCCGTTCTTAGTTTTGCCAGTTAGTCAAGCATTAGTTACAACTCGATGTGAATACTACAACGATACCCTGTGCCAAGATACTGGCAAAGGTTGCAATGAGACTGAAGTTTGTGAAGCTACCGAACCGCCGAAACGGAATCATTGCTATGTATTGTGGCAGAATACGAGCTCAGGACAACCTTACATTAAGTTTAAGGTATGTATATTTAATTTCTAACTTACTTTCTAACTTACTTCCAAGTTCCTTAACCATTTTGTACTTATTGCAGGGGTGTTTCTTGAACAGCATTGTGTGTTATGATCAATTAAAGTGTGTGGGAAGGCGTCAAGAACCACGCAAACACTTAATGTTCTGCTGCTGTGATGGGGATATGTGTAACCGAGAGTTTACTTGGGAACCTTTGCCTACAGAAGCACCTACTTTACCTCGTAAGTTTCTTTTGGCATAGAAGAACTTAAAGTAATAAATTTATTTATTTTCTTAACTGAATTATTCGTTAATTCAGTATTTTAACGTTTGAAAATAATAAATTCATTTATTTCTTATTTTCTTTACCGAATTATTCGTTAATTCAGAAACTTAACATTTTATTTATATAGCGATTCCTGATTTGAAAGCTGCTAGCAAACCGCTCATGATCCTGATGTACACTGTAGTACCTATTTTAAGTCTGGCCTTTGTCGTGGCCGTTGGCTACTGGATTTATAGACGACAAAAACTGGCGTACTTTAACCAAGTACGTTTTGTTGGGAGATTTTCCTCGTATTTCACATTTTTTTCTCCCCTACAAAAAATTAGAATTATGCGAATAATTTGCCTCGTTTGTTTAGTTACCTACGTGTGAGCCCTTAAACGCTCGACCTCCTTCTCCCACACAAACCAGTTTGTGCCCCATCCAACTGATCGAAATCAAAGCACGTGGGCGGTTTGGGGCTGTTTGGAAAGCACATCATAAAACGGAGACTGTGGCTGTCAAAGTTTTCCCTTTACAGGTACATTTGTAGCCCGAAAACCATTTTTTCCCCCTTAAAATAGATCTGTATATTAGTCTATACGGTCTGTTTATTTTTTAGAAATATTCCATGTTCGTGTTTTATCTAGCATTTTATGCTTTATTTAGGATAAGCAATCGTGGTTAGTAGAGTATGAAGTGTACAAGTTACCCCAGATGGATCACGATCACATTCTGCAATTTATTGGAGCAGAAAAACGAGGTGACAACTTGGCCACCGAATTTTGGCTCATATCTGCCTTCCATGAACACGGATCCTTATGCGACTACCTCAAGGTGAGCATTAGAAACTGGAAGAAAACATCGAATTGAAATGTCTAATTTTTTTTTGTTTTTTATTTTTTCGTTGATGCGGTCGAGCAGTCCAGTACTGTGACTTGGCATGAAGTTTGCCGCATTGCGGAAAGTATGGTACGTGGACTGACTTTTCTGCACGAAGAACTGCCTGCGACCAAAGGCGAAGGTCTTAAGCCTACCATTGCCCACAGGTGCGAATTTCTACAATCCTAGAGTCGAATTTTAAAGAAAATAACTTACAAAAATTTCTTTCAGAGATTTTAAATCCAAGAATGTACTTTTGAAAGCGGATTTAACTGCCTGTATTGCGGATTTCGGGCTCGCATTGGTCATTTACCCTGGACAACCTGTTGGAGATACTCACGGCCAAGTAAAGATACAAATTTTGAGAAAGAAAACAAAAAAGAAGTCAAATGTTTGGTTTTCTAGGTGGGAACACGACGTTATATGGCCCCCGAGGTTTTAGAAGGCGCTATTAACTTTAATCGCGATGCTTTTTTGCGCATTGATATGTACGCTTGCGGACTCGTAATATGGGAGCTTATTTCGCGATGTCTGGCTCAAGAAGTAAGTCAGATTAACCTAGTTTCAAACTAGTTTTATACCTGTACAGGTGCTTGCCTATAACTGCCCAAGAAAAGCGTTGAGACGTATATCCTCTGGTAGCTCAGTTGGTAGAGCGGTGGACTGTAGCGGCTTACATAGGCATCCATAGGTCACTGGTTCAAATCCGGTCCGGAGGAAAATTTTTTTCAAACGAAAATTTTTCCTTTCTCGAACGTTTTCCCCATTGTTCTTAACATTCTTGTCACTACTGTTATTTATGGCTTATTTATTTACTAATTATTTATTGAATCTATTTTTTAAATTATTAAAAAAAAATTAAACTGGCGTAGACTCGTCTATTGCCTCGGGCTTTATTTGGTGTACGGTTGTACATGATTTATTTTATTTATTTATTTATTATTACTTATTTTATTGATGTATTTTTATGGTTATTTAGGGTTTTTAATTCTTATGTAAATTTATTTTTAAATTGTTTCGCGCTCGTTTTAAAATTATATTGCAAGATTTTTAAGGTTTGGAGTGAAAATTCCCCTATTCTAAAACTTAATTAATTAGGTTAATTTTTTTAACGCATTTGTTAAGTCGTATGGAATTCGCTAATTGGGGTTTTTGTGTTTTATAGGGACCTGTTGGCGAATATTGCTTACCTTTTGAGGAAGAAGTGGGTCAACATCCTACGTTGGAAGACATGCAGGAATGTGTGGTGCATTTGAAGAGAAGACCTGCTGTAAAAGACACGTGGAGGAAACATATGGTAATTCAGTCATATACATTAAGCCTGAATTCGTAATTGTGAACCTATTTTTTTCTTTTTTTTTTCTTGGGGGCAATTTTCCTTCTAGGGCTTGTCCGCCATGTCTGATACCATAGAAGAATGCTGGGACCAGGACGCCGAAGCCCGTTTGTCAGCTTCGTGCGTTCTGGAAAGAGTATCCCTTTTGTCCAGGCAATTCATCAATTATGGAAATGGCAACAATGGACCGAAAATCCCCTTCACTTTCGGTCTTTCGCCTTCTCCCAACAACAATAGCAGGGCGCCTCCGTACACCGCGTTGCTCCTTGGGCAAAATGAATCTTCCATGTAGATTTTTTTTTATCCGATTGAAATCAACTTTTTTAGTACGGGGAAAAGGACAAAAAAAGGTACAGTAATTTTTTTATTATTATTATTTTTTTATTTATTTTTTGTTCGTCTCTTGATTTATCTCCTAAATTATAAATTAAACGGTTTGTGGATAATATTTTTTATCATTTTTTTTTTTTTTTTTTAGGCTTGATGGAATGAATGGGAACTTCTACTTCGTACCTGCATTCTGTGCTTGGTGTGTGTTGCGTGTGCCGTGGCTTTGTGGACAATTTTTTAGTCTCACCAAATTTTCGCCCCTCCCCACGTTATATATCCTTTGTTCGGGCTCCTCCCCCTTGGGACTCGTGGGATTCTATGGCGAAACGAGAGTGCGAAGTGGAACGTGGAACAGATTGACCCATTCAAGACTCGAGGGTGACGAAATGGTAAAAAAAGAAAAAAAATGAGAATTTTTTTTGGGCCAAAACAGAGTTTGACAGTGTGCGAATTCGAAAGAGAAGAATCGTGAAGTGTAATAATTCTAGTAATTCTGGATGTTGAGACAGTGCTTCTACCCCAGTGCAAGCATTTTGATATATTTTTTATTATTTTTATTATTCTCCAAATGCAAATGAAGAATTTATGTGGGATGGGTAAGGCTCCTGTTGGGAAAGCAAAAACCAGTCCATTTTTTTTGTCTACGATAAGAAAAGAATCAAGAGCGAGTTAAAAGAATTTAGTAGGAAGACAGAAAGACTAGAACTGCTTTTCATAGCCTCCGTCTACCAAACCCAGTCCATAGCCAATTTACAGAAAAAAAAATGAAAACAGAAAAGCGAGAGAAACCAAGGGTGGGAGTTAGACAGACCTAGCTGGGACCCTTGGTGGATTGATTTCTGTCTAGAAATGGCCAATATTTGTATAGTTTATTCGAAATTTTATTTTTTAGTGTGATTTGATTTTGTAACTGACTTGGACACGCCCCTCTTCCTCTTCTTCCTTCACCACAGCAGCCAAGGCATTATCTCAGGGATCCGTATCAGGCACCACCACCAACCACACACACATACATACTTTTTACCCCCTCAATCCCTCCCAAACCGATTTAAGCAAATTGTTTTCGAACGTCACAAAAACGTTTGACCCAACAAGATTGTCTTAAACGTTGACATTACTAGTTGCAAGTTTTAGTACCGGTAAATCCATCAATTCCTTGCCCAAAGAAGGAAAACGTTGTCTGTCAAATGAAAAACTTCGTTTGGAGACACACCCACTGATGAGCTTTTCGCAGATTTGATTTTATTTCGATGTTTTTTATCCCTTTTTATTGAATGATCGTTTTTTTTAGAGGGGAATTCCAAAAAGGGGACGAGAAGAGGGGCAGACATTTTTTGCGATTATACGTACCCATAACATACGTAGAGCTAGCCATTGTTTTATTGGCAAATTGTTTTAAATCAACTGTTGGATCTTTTTTATATTTTTTTTTCTCTGTCTCTCTTAAGCCAACCCATTTTTTTTTAGTTTGGACTGAAAACCGAAAAAGGTTAAGTAAAAAATTACAGCGTATTTGGTCGAGTTGTACAATCTGACATACCTCATATCCAATTCTCAACGTCAGTTTTTTGGCATAGGCTTACCTGGGCTCCTTTTTATTTGAATTATTCATGAGGAATTTTTGAGTAAGGAAGTATTCACTGTCTGGGCGGCTAAAGTTGGGTCAGGAAAAACTGGGGAAAGAGTTGGAAACTGATAAAATATAAAAGGCAAGATTTTGACTTTTTTTAAGATCGTGAAGCTGTCATGTAATTTGTAGCTTTTAGGGATTTTTTTCTGGAGCTGTAATATTGATACACATTATTATCTCCTAATACAAAAAAAAGCTTATGGTTAAAGAAAGTATATAGACGTCGCTCGCTCTTGGTTGCCTAAAAAAAATTACAAATTTTTGGGAAGAACTTTTAGAGTTCAAATTTTGCGACGTTAAAACATAACATCCATTAAGGCTTTCCTTGTTTTCTTTCCTTTTTTAGCCAAAGTTAATAGAAAACGAAAAAAAATTTTATCCAAGACGGACTTATAATTAAGCTTTTAATTTTTTTTTTTATAAATAAATCTATACATATATATTTTGTCCTTTTTAGCTGGTCGACGTGCCAGTTTGTCCCTGCCGAATATTTGTAGTAGGTTTGGGAACTTATTTTCTATTGGCAAATCATGTCTTTTTTTTCTCTTAGTTCATTTGTCAAAAATTTAACCATGTGAAAAAAGAAGAGAGCAAGTTCTCGAGGAGTTTCTCTTCTTTTTTGGCTTATACCCATGTATAATCTGGCTTGCAAGTAATGAATTAATTTTTACATGTTAAAATTTTGTTTTAATTTTCGTTGAGCGTATGATTTTAATTCAATTTATTTTCACAGTTCCAGAAAAAAATAGAAAGAAATTGCACTTGTGTTGTACAAGCAATCGATGTTGTCCTCGAGAGATGTCGCACGTTGTTTCCGGTTATTTTAAATGTGTGTGCAATTTTTTCTTACACTTACCTGGTGTTCTAAAGATTTTTGTTAAAACAGATTTATGAAGAAATATTTTGAGATACTTTCTTCAGTAAAGGAAACCGGGAAATCTTGCGAATTATAACACGCAAGTTTTGGTAGTTTTGAATCAGTGTTCCTCTTACGTATGTCACAATCGATTTAACAGGTTAATTTGCTATAATTACTTAGACTTAGCTTTATAAAGCTAAGTCTAAGTAATTATAGCAAATAATTGCTAAATCAAAGAAGCTTCAATATTTATAAATATTGAAGCTTCTTTGATTTAGCAATTATTAATTAAGTAAAATGGGATCAGTTCATATTCGTAGCATCGGTTCTAGGCCGTTGCCAAAAAATGGCGTCCTTGTTTGCTTCCGGTGTGAAGGGGCGCCAAAACTGACAAGTTAACAAAAACAGTGCACGTTTATACGAAGTGTACTAACTAATATGGTACCTAGTTTTTCTTAAGAAGGTGAGTTTATCGTATAAATGTACTGGAAACTCTGCTAGTTCGAATCAAGCTTGGCGTAAAGTTAAAATGAACAATTGTGACTAATGTACGTGTAATAAACAAAACGTAGAGAAGGTACCCGATAACAATTGTTGTGTATTTCACAATGTGAAGGATAACAGTGTTGTGCACTTGGTTACTTCTAATATTCCTTCCATGGCGTGAAATCTGGCACTGGAATCTGCGAACATGGAACGCGGGGATTCCTATACCAAGTAAATGTATGTATAATCTTACAACTTTAAGTTAAAGCACATCTAACTGTACTTACGTTTCAGAAATGGGACGGAATACCAACGGCTGTACCGACTTGATATTGTCGCCCACGCGGCAAAGCAAAGTGGCAAAGCTGAATTTCCGGATTTCTTGCAATTGGTCCACAGTGAAGGAAGAGACTTGGGTGCCCAGCTCGTACCAAAATCGATCCCCGTCCTTAAGCCGGGCAAACTGATCCGCCAAAATGCGAGTAAAAGTGGGTCCTAGGATACTTCCAGGCAATGGCCGTTCCGAAATCCCAGCAATGTAGAGATCAATGTCGTCCACGGATTTGTAAAGGGACTCAAACTTGCTCACAGTCTAAAAATCGGGTAAAAGATAATTAATTCGGACATGAAATATTTAATGATAATTTGTTCATGTTATGCTGGTTACTCCTGAAGACTTTTCACATTCTTTATACCTCGGGAGGGATGACGTCTACCAAGTCAGCGAAATACCGAGCTTTAGGGAGGCCTACCACTTCACGGTATGCATTATAGCCAGGCAAACCATGATCCCGTCCTCTCCAGATGTTAAATGCCACCAAGTCAAAGCCCCAGAGCTTTTCTTTCCGTTTAAATAAGTACTCAGTGACCTAAAAAGTGTTCATTAAGACAAATGTCCTTTCTTGGAGGTTTTCTTTGGAATTACTTCCATGGAGAAACGGTCATCCGACGCCTGAGGCCATGCGGAGACCATTCCTCGCAAAACTGCATCCAGAACGTCCGGTCTGCCCAACGAATGCGGATTATTGAACCAATCACGAAGAAGCATACGATCATAAGTTTTCCCCGCTTCGTCTACCAAACTAGAAAAGAAAAGACACATTAAATCATCTAGAAGATTAGGGTTTGACAGAGAGTGTTTACTCGTAGAAATGATGAATCATGGAATGACCGTAACGGAAGGCAGCAGTAGCGAATTCATTCAGAATTCCGGCATTTAGCGTTTCGTCATAAGTGTAAGTGTAGCCAGATGTACGGGGGGCGAGATCAAACTGTTCCATCACTCGACGGCCTATTGAAAAGCAGGATTAAGTACGCTTAAGATCTGAAGCAGTAGTAGATCATAACATGGTTTCATTTAGTTATCATCAATCGTAAGGTTGTAAGACAATAAGTGTGAAAATAAAAGTTTCAATTGCGACCATTCGTAAGGTATGAAACGACTTTCGATATTATTTTTACATTTTGTTTTCGAACTATACCTAGGACTGCTGGCAGGTATTCGTTGTAAGTCACGTGCTGATGGAAAGCAATGATGATACGCCTCGCTTCTTGGTATAATCGTTCGTCGTCCCAGTGTGGATTCAAACCTTGGAGAATTCCAGCGATCTTGTTATGGTCTCTGAGGAAAAGGGTTTGTATAGCCGTCAATCCGATAACTTGGTTCGCCCGAGAGTCTCCTACAACAAAAACAACAAGCGATCATGTGCCTCGAAAGGTATATAACGGCTCAAAAGTGCACTTTGACCAAGTATTTCTACTGGAAGAAAAGTAGAAAATGACGATTGTTACCTGCTAGGAAACAACGGAAACCTTCTTTGTAGCCAATACATTCCGTGTCTTCCTGGTTGAGGGGCAGTAAATCTCGGTTTTTATGTCGAAACGTCCTCAAACGGCCTCCGTAAAAGGTCCTTAACTTCCTAGCCATCTCGTCGTTGGAGCCGTAAACTTGGGACGCGTCAATCCAGTGAGTAACCTGTAATGATTGTGTAAATTAAAGGCAAAATCAACAGAAACGAACTGTTAAAGGGAGAAATTAAAAGTACAAAATAACCCACCTGATTCAGCTGCTCTGCGTAGCCGAATTTGCAGTCGGAGCGTGGCGCCACTGTCGAGCGGATGAAGTTCAAGCATCGGATACCCATTGGTCCATAAAAAGGATCATTAGGCAGAATGTCCACCACGAAACAATGCGGATGTTTCCACTGTGGCGGAACGTAGTTGCCTTCCGCTGTACAACATTGGATTCCGGTATTGTTAACTGAAAACCAAGTTAAAAACATAAGACTTGAAACTTAATAGTTGTAAAATTGATAAAAATAACCATAAACTGCTAATTAGACATGGTTTTTCTTTGGTTACAGTGCGTAAGACTTACGCAAACGGAAGACAGGCACATGCGTAATATCGTGATCCAAGTATTGGCCCCATTGCATAACCATCTGTGAAGCTGCTTTATCCATGGAGTCCTGCTCTTTGAAGACTGTGACTCGTACCAAACGCGAATTAGGCATTCCTTTATCTCTAGCTACCCAGATACCTAAAAATTGATAATAAAAACACAAACTGCAATTACTTTAACGCCGAAGTTCGACAAATAAGTCTAAAATTAAGTGTGAAATGAACGAAAACGAAAGAAATGTACTGAATCTTTAAAACGCTTTAACGTACCGTCGTCGTACTTGGGTGGCAGAATGCGCTCGATTTGAGTGACGGATTTACCCATATTGGGAGAAATCAAGTTATTGCAGCTGCCATCCAAGGTGCGGTACTTGGAAATGTAACAGTTGGGTTCGGGGCGACAGGCGATTTCCAATGCGGTACCTTTGACTGTCAGTTTTTGGGTGCCAATACCAGCAGCGTCGTTGGAGAGATGTAATCTGGTGAAAGCAATTATAAGTTAGTTTAATAAAATTGAGCACACTTCATGTAAATTAGGTAGACTTACACTTCTTTGAGCTTCTGCGTGGCTTTTGTGACCATCAGTCCTAGTTCGGCCGCTTCCATGGCTGCGTCGGTAGCGCGCATGTTACGGTAGTAGCCGAAGGAAGGGGAGGAGCTTGTCAGGAAGGTTAGATGTTCCATTAAATTGGCTTCGATGGAGCTCAAATGCGCTGCTTCTTGCAAACCAAAACTCGAAATCAGGTTCACTTCTTGTTGATTCACGTCGGCTAGTTCCGCTTCCAGGGTACGCTCCTTGAATCTTTCGGCGGACACTGGGAAAATGAACAACCAAATTATAATTTGCACTAAACTAGTAACTCATGTGTAATTTATTATCCCCATTTAACCCCTGAACTAACAATTCGCGCAAGGGTGATTAATGAAATCAACCAACAAAATTAACCTTCGTAAACTGACTAGGTAAAGTACGTACTCATGTACTTCCCAAGAGTTTTTGGAAGATTCGTGAAGTACTTTGTGAAATATATTACACACTTTAAAGAAAAAGTACTTACTTGTTCCAGATGTGACGTCAGGACAACAAGCACGGTAAAGGCCGTAGTCAACTGGACAGTAACCTTTGGCTCCTGAGTAGATCAAATCCACGTACCACAGCGAACACTGTGCCAACGGTTTACACGTTGACGCCAAGGAGGCCAGAGGAGGGCAAGGGCGATTGATTCCGTAGGTTGGAGGGGGTTGGTAGGCTACTCGTTCGAGTTCGTTACGTCCCTGATATGGTACCACCTTCGTGGGCGGTTGTTTAGGATTCAATTTAGGTGGTGATACTTTAGGAGGGGCCATTACCATGGGTGGGGGTCGCATAGGGGGAGGTGGGGGTGGATGAGTTAGACATAATGGCAATACCAAGCAGTTAAGCAATAGCACCCCAAAAGGCCCAATTTGTCCCATGGTTCACTTGGGACCAGAATCGTAGTTCAGCGACACAAAACGAATTTTCAGCGAATTTTTCACAAGTTTATTTGGGACAAATCGACGTACCGAGTCACAGAAACTACTACAACAGACAGAGCACGCGATCAGGTCTTTCGATTGCCTTTTATACCTTTTGGAGTCCTTATAAGCGTCGACGTGGATGTCGAAAAGCTTTTTTCAGCGTCGGAAAGTTGGTTTTTCGCGAAGGCGACCCAAGGTGACCTCGTGAATGAAAAGTCGGCGTGGTACGTCAGTCCAGTGAAGGTTGTTGAAACGTATATACGCGGATCGTTGTGTATGTGGCAAGAAAATCGTAATGCGTTTCACGAGGTAAGCCTATTTTCCGATTATTTTGGAATGCATTTTGAAATACATTTAGCAATTTTCGGGTTTACAACGCTGCGCTTGGATTTATTTCAGGCCCTTGCCAGTGTTGGTATGGCTGGTCCAGATGGTGTACTGTATTGACCATGCAGTGTTGCCTTACAATTATCCTAGAAGGTAAAAATCGATTTGTAATGGTTTATTTTCAGCAGACAGAGGATATTTATGAGACAAGAGGTTAAAACTTTTCTAAAACATTCCAGTTTATCTTTAATTCCTGGGGGAGAGCCGTATTGCCCAATGGAATGGGGTTCTCCACTGTGCAAAGTTGGGATTCAGTGCTCGGTCTATTTTTTGGATTTGCTACATCATCCCTGGTGGTGCCATACTACTTACGAAGGGTACTGGGGTACTTGCTGCCCGGATATCCGTACCACGACATGTAAGAATTGTTTTTATGTTCTTTAAAAGTGTAAATTCCAAGTTTTTGCGTAAAGACATTCTGACATTTCTTGCTTAACATTTTATTTCAGCATCCGTGGCTAGGTTTCCTGAAGTAAGCAAGCTGATTGCTTTACCACGCGTTCTTTCTGAGGAAGAAATCAAGAAAGTGGTAACTTACGGGTTCCAAGCGCTTATCCGATTGGCGGAGATCGAAGTCCACAGTTGGTACAATAAAGCTCGCGTGGGACCTGGACATCCTATGCATGGTTATTCCTTAAACATGCTGGCGTCCTACCGTGCTCAAGAAGAGGGTTGGAAAGCCTTGCAAGTCGTGGAAGCCACCAAGAAACTTGCCCAAGAGTCAGTACCATGAATAGTTTTTCAATTCTGTTCTTTTTGCAATGTTTATTGTTAGATTGAAGCTGTCGCCTGAACAAGCCGGGTTTGCCACTCAACGTTTAGACGTACGCAGTACAGCTTTAGCCTACACTTGCTTGGCTCCGCCTCCTACCTGCCCGTACACCAATTACCGTACTTACGATGGATCGTGCAATAATTTGGCGTATCCTAACTGGGGCAGGGCTTCCACACCCTTGGAACGAATTTTGCCTCCTCAGTATTATGACGGTAAGTTTTGCTTCTGCAAAAAATAAATTAAAAAAATATTTTTCAACCATATATTCTGGCGTAAATTTATTAGTGTACTAGGTATTTTAAATCTTTGGTTTATTGGAGATAATTAGTAGGAAAATCAATTCCTAAATGTTTTATTTGTTTTTTTTCGACAGGAATTTGGGCTCCTAAAGAATGGGACGGATTGCCGTCAGTACGTGTGGTATCGGCGATGGTCGCTGAAGACGAAGATCATCCGGACTACCAGCTCAGCTTGATGGTCATGGAATGGGGCCAGTTTGTTGATCATGATATAACTCACACGCCCGTTTATAGATCGCGTAAGCGTAGAAACCGTTACTTTATACTCTTTTTAAAAGGAAGCAAACATATTTGAAGCATTTGTTTTCTCTCTCTGTTTAGTCAATAATACTGCCCTGCAGTGCTGCTCCGAGGCGGGAAAGTACTTACCCAACGAAATGACCCATCCCATGTGCTTTCCTATCGATATTAAAAGAGACGATCCCTTTTATGGCCAGTTTGGAGTGGATTGCTTGGAATTCGTACGTTCCGTCATCGCGCCTCGTGAAGATTGCAAATTCGGGTATGCCAATCAGGTAAATACCTCAAATTTCTTTGACTTTTTTAAGTTCTGGAATTAATGAAATTGAATAAAATCAAATCACATTGAACTAAATTGAAGTTAAACTGTCAGAGTTATGAATAATCTTCTCTCTTTTATTAGATTAATCAAGTAACGCATTATTTGGATGGTTCACAAATTTACGGCTCTTCGGAAGATATTGCGCGAAGTTTGAGGGAATATGTGGGTGGGCGTTTGAAGTCCGTGATGATCTACGGCCAGCCTTATTTGCCTATCGACGAAAAGGGGACTAATTGTGGTGATTACAAATACGGAGGTAGATGCTTCATTGCAGGTAAATATATTGAATTTTTATGTTAAAGTTTAGACAGTAATGACTGATTTTTTAAGGGGATTTGAGGGTGAACCAATACCCGGGATTGACTGTCATGCAGACAATGTGGTTACGTCAACACAATCGTGTCGCCGGGCTCTTAGCTACTGTTAATCCTCACTGGGATGACGAGCGGTTGTACCAAGAAGCGAGAAAAATCATCGGCGCGCAAATCCAGCACATTACCTACAATGAGTACCTGCCTTCAGTACTAGGTAGGTACATTTTTATATTTCGTGAATGTATTTTAAATTTTCTTTGTGTATTTTTCTCCATATTTTAACCTTTAAGTTTCGATTTTCATTCGCAACCTTCTATGTTTTAGAAAATATGATCACTAATTTGTAATGTACGTGTTAGTCTTTTGAGTTATTTGCCTAACTTTGAGATGATAATCAAAAGGTCGATTGGTTATGGATGAGTATGGGTTGATTCCCTTGACGTATGGCTACACGTATACTTACGATGAACATCTCAATGTGGCCATTACGAACGAGTTTGCAGCAGCTGCTTTCCGATATGGTCATTCTCTAATCCAAAACTGGATTGAGTAAGTTTTCGAGCAAAAAGAAGACTGAATAACTTCCTCTTATTTTTCCCATTTTTTAACTTTTTAAAAATCTGAAATCAAAGTTCTTGTCGTTTTCGACTATTTAGAGAAATTTCATGCAGTTTGCTAATTAGAGTTGATCCTTCTTCAGTATTTGGTTGGACGATAATTATTCGCAATACTGGGGACCGCTATTTCTTAAAGATTGGTACAATCGGCCTGAAATTCTGTTTGAGCCCGTGATCTACGACGGAGTTCTGCGTGGCTTGATGCAGCAATTTTCGCAGGATTTCGACGAGTGGGTTGCCGAAGGAGTGAGTTTAAATTTCTGTTTAGATCCTTCGTATGTAATTTGTGACGGCATTTTGTATGCTTTTGCCCCGAAAAGGTTAGTCGGTATCTCTTCAAAGCGCCTGAGCACGAATGGGGTTACGATCTTATCGCATTTAATTTATGGCGGGGAAGAGACCATGGCTTGCCTGGATATAACTTTTATCGTGAAGTTTGCGGTTTGCCAAGAGCTCATTCGTTCGATGACCTACTCGATACCATTAAACCTTACGTAAGTCTTAAACTTTGGTGGTTTATATAAAGCTCGACTTTGGCAATTTCGTAAACTTGTAGGTTGTGGAAAAGCTGAAAGCTTTGTACAAATACCCCGACGATATTGATCTCTTTATTGGCGGATTGGTGGAATTGCCAGTTCGTGGGGGGATTGTGGGACCTACTTTTGCGTGCATTATTTCTGACCAGTTTGCTCGGCTAAAGGACGCTGACAGGTTTTATTACGAGTTGGGAGGACAGCGCAATTCCTTCGATCCAAGTAACTTTGGCAATTTAAAAAGATGGACTTTTACTTGTCTCTTTACTTTGTCTCTTTATTTGTCTTTTACTCTTGTAGTTCAACTTGAAGAGATTCGCCAGACAAGCCTTGGGCGAATTATTTGCGACAACTCGGACCATATTGAATGGGTCACACCTTTCGTATTTTGGTCTCCTTCTGCAATGTAAGTATCGATTACCTAGACGCTTAATTTACTTAATTATACATAATTGATACATCTCCATAGGAATCCTTGGTTGCCTTGTTACGGTCACGATATTCCTCACCTTGACGTCTCTGCTTGGAAGGAAACGGCACCCTACGCTGCTCATGCTCAACATTAAGCAAAAGTGCACTTAATACCTCCATCAAATACATAAAAAACTGACTAAGCTACTTGAATCCTTATTTATTGGGTCCATAATCATGAGTTCCGCAGTTTAAAATTTAAAATCGAGCTAGAACCGCCCCGCTCCCCCACCTCCATTGGTGTACAGCTCAACTCGGAAGGCTATTTCTCTCTTGATAGGTCAATACCTTTAGTACCGCCTCCAATTTATACGTCCAACAGAATAAGGCAACTTTCCTTTGGCGCTACAAGCGGCTATTTGTTTATTTTATTTAAGCAATGGCGGGCGAACACGTTGTAGAGATTGAGTTTGTGCGGGACGAAAATGTAGAACAATTAGTATTCATACGAGATGCTCGATCAGGTAATACATCCCTTACTCAATCTACAAATCTTTAATACTATTTCGCATTTATACAGGTTTGGGTACAACTCCAAGTGTTAAAACACGTGCCGGGAAACCGACTGGTTTTTCAAATTCCCAAACCACACCAGAGCATAGTGTAACTGCAAGATCAGGCCGAACACCTCGATCTGCTGCGTTGAGAGCAAAAAAGAAGCTAGCATTGGTATTGGGCGACAACCCGCAACCCGAAGAAGGAGTAGGGTTTCTAGAAGATATCCAGGAAGCAGCCAACAATGACGTTACAATGGTCGACGATATCCCTTTTCAAAGCGGAGACTGTAATTAAAGTTTAACACCTTAAACGCTTTATAATTCTTCGTACTTCTTTATTAAGACATGCCTGAAGTTCTTACCAACATGGCCCAGGGCGCTGAAGATGTTTTTGGCTTCCAAACGCCTCGCAGAAAAGACCGATTGGCTCAGAAAGTGAAAGAAGTGATCGACAGTCTCAAAACACCCACGTCTGTCTCCAAACATTTAACTCCTCATACTCCTCAAACACCTAAAGGTTCTTCCAAGAAGCCTTCAGTTACAGACACCCCTTATGGCTTAAGAAACCGCGTTAAGAAAAGTAAATTTTTCATGAAATTGCATTCTACTTTTTTATTTCGCTTCGTTGATTAATGTGTACCTCACCTTAGAAACCTTAGAAAGATCTGGTTACTTGTGTTCAGTTTATTTGCTCATTAAAAGTGTTGACATTCTTCTTTCTAGAAATTATGGTCATGACTGAGGATATTTTGAGCGATATTAGTACGGATGAAGCAAGTGTATACGAACCGTCCTCTGAATCTGAAGATGAAAAAGCCCTGGATACGCCCCTTAAAGAAGTTGTTATCACAAAATTCTCCACTAGCCAGCGTAGGAGACGTAACATGGAAGAAGATGAGGTAATATCCTACGTTTTTGGCGATCAAATTGGTTCTACAGTCGAAATGCTGTTTAGGCAGTAAATACTGAAAGTTATTTTCAAGCCCACGCGTCAGTGAATCACACCTCAGACCACACTTTGAAACGACTTCGAACACCGCGTCTGTCCCAAGAAGCGATGCAAGCCTTATTACAGCAAGAAGATAATAATTTACATCACAAAAAGCAGTTAATGGAGCTTGTGGATGATTACAAGAGTCTTTTCGCTAAATGGAAGCTGCTCCTCAGGTTTTTTGTCAAAGCTTTTCGATTATAATATTGATTTTGAGGAATTTAGGGAAGGATTCAACGTTTTGCTATACGGATTGGGCTCCAAGCGTGAAGTCATTCACCAGTTTCACACCGAACTTCTTTCTACGGAAGACGTGTTAGTAATTAACGGATTTTTTCCTGGATTGTCCCTGAAAGAGGTAAGCGCCGAGTTTTCCGTTAGTTTTTTTCTATTTCATTTTGTTAACCGAGAGCATAATCGCAGTAATCTTCTCAAATTTGTGGTTGTTTCACAACTTTGTATTCTTTTGGCGTTTTTTAAGATTCTGTCGAGTATTGTGGAAGATCTGTTGCAGTGCACCAGCAAAACGAGTAACATTCCACTCCAATTGGCGTTAATTAGTGAAACTTTAGCCGAAAATAACCGAACGCTTTATTTACTCATACATAACATCGATGGTCCCAGTTTACAAAATGAAAAAGCTCAAGATTGTCTCAGTCGTCTGGCTGCTGTTGATAGAATTCATATTGTCGCCTCCATGGATCATATCAACGCTCCCATACGTAAATTACCGTTTTTATGTAGACTAAAAGCTTGGATTTAACCTCTGCTCCTTTGTGTTACCTTAGTTTGGGATGCGACCAAAGTTAGTCGATTTCGGTTCCTGCATTTTGACGCCACCACGTTTTGCTCCTATATCGAAGAAACCTCGTACGAAAATTCGCTTTTGGCTCAGCAATCTTCTACTTTAGTTTTATCATCCTTGGTGCATGTTTTCGCGTCATTGACGCCAAATGCCAAAGGGATTTTCATGCTTGTTGCGAAATATCAGTTGGAACAAGAAGATTCGGCTTATTCAGGTTAAAGAGTGATTTTCTTCTTAAATAGCGCATTAATTTTTAATTTTTTTTTCATAGGTTACGCGTTTCAAGATTTATATAGAGCGTGTTTAGATGCGTTTTTAGTCAACTCGGATCTGACTCTCAGGGCGCAATTAACTGAATTCGTGGACCATAAATTAATCAAGATTAAAAGAGGATTAGATGGAGCGGAAATGTTGCTCATTCCCTTAGAAGCTCAGACACTGAAGGAGTTTCTCGCACGGCAGAGTGAGGAGACTGTCTAGTGCGTGCCAAATGGATCCATAACGTGCCTTTTGTACATCTATTTATTGAATTACAGCCCATAAAACGGCATTTTCTTCTCGTATTCTTTCCCCAGTCTGTTTATGCGGGAAAATAAATCAAATCCGTGCAAAGTATGCATTTTAAAAACCCATTTTCGTAGCAAGTGTAGTTTCTTTCAGAAAATCGATATTTGGATTTATGCGCGATTAATCGCGGTTTATATCGCGATAGTCATATCGTGTCTAGTGAGTACGGCGTGTAATGGAGTTGTTACAAAGTGCGTGTTTGAAGCGTATTTTGGACGTTTTAATCATCATGAAATAACCTGAGTCTCAAGGTAATTAAACATTAACATGCCTTAAA
This sequence comes from Lepidurus couesii, assembly GCA_022832235.1. Taxonomy (NCBI): domain Eukaryota; kingdom Metazoa; phylum Arthropoda; class Branchiopoda; order Notostraca; family Triopsidae; genus Lepidurus; species Lepidurus couesii. The sequence goes on from JAGJRP010000100.1 coordinate 25,397, forward strand.
TCTCTCTAGATTAACTGAGTAAAGTCAAACGCCCTATCTCGCTGCGTTTTTTGTACTTCATAAGGCTGCCTCGGGGTACAGTAAAGGCGCATCTTTGACTTACGAGCTTTCTTTCAAGTAGGCGGGCTTATCCCATTGTATACTAACGAAGCTTCTTCAGATCAACAAGTCCATGTCTAAGCAAAACTTAAATCTTCCACGTTCTAACCACAGTTCTAAACCTTACAGTTAGCCATTACAGATTAAATACAACTTTACCCCATCTAGTAACCGGGTAAATTTGCGTCTCAGTTAGGTGCCCGGTTTAACCCAGTATATAGAATTATAGATTGAAACCTACATACTGTGGCAAAGATTATAAAGCTCGCATTGACTGATGAGAGCAGAATTAATACCCATTGTTTCGGGAGAAAGGAGGGGAAAGACAAGCCCATGCATTCCTAAGGATTTCCAGCAAGAAAAAAGTAATGTCTTTGGTTCCATAAGTTATTCTGATAATTTTAGTGGTCATTATAGGCTGCCAGGACACGCGTTTTCTGGGTTGTCCGTTAGTGTCGATTATGCGGTCAAATTCTTTTCCACATCCAGTATTGTTGCCACACAATGATTCGGCTTGGCCAAATAAGGGCCATAAAACTTCAGCTCTTGGTACACCACACTGTCCTATATTGGTCTGCTGTAGACCCTCTGCGAAAAAATCCGAAAGAAAAGAATGTGATGGATCTTCCCTGCGCATGGCGGAAGATCCTCTGTGTCGTGTTGGTATTCCATGTACTGTACAAGGATCGGAAAACCTCACTGCACGCCCAGCGTCCAGCCAGTAAACATTCCTTTGTTGCAGTCATTGAAAGTCCCTAAAGTTATAACGTTCTTCGTCTAGTGTGTCAGACACAGAAATGCGGAGTGACTCATTAGCCCTTTATTCAGCCGCGCATATTTCCATAGGACCCTAAGTTCCGTTTGTTTGCCCTAGCCTTTCTCCTCTTGTAACCTCCTTTGTTCGCCCAGAAAATGATTTTGGAGGAACATTTCCTGCGTCGAGAGTTTTCTCGACTTAGAAAGCCCATTCAAAGGAGGAAAAGTTACTTTGAGCTTCGGACCCTGTCCTGAGGCTTGAGTTGCATTTGCAATCTTGATTTTCACATCGATTTATTGCATCTGACGCCATCACCCAATAGCAGTTTTGCATTACACAGCTGTTGGCGCGCTTTTTATAGACGCAAAAGTGGTGCAGAGCGGGGGTTATATAGCTTGGCGAGTCTGGAACGTTTTGGACATGTCCAGTACTTTATTTGCTTTTTGCGCTTAGATCGCAGAAGTAGAGAAAGAAATCGTCTTTTTCCTGTCTCGATTTTCTGTTTTTGTAACTTGCTCAAAATAAAAACGAAACCTTTCTCGCCGATTCGAAAACTTATTGACCAGAAACGATGCAACCCAACCAACGACGGCTGAAACTCGTTCCAAGTATGACATATTATACATGTTAGCTCGTTTGATTGAAATTTCAAAATCGAATGAAGTTTTCTACAGTTTTATAGTGGTGTCAAGTTTGGGCTTTTGATGTGAAACGAACACGAAGGGGAGTCTGTGACTTTGAGACAATCCCCTGGACGCTCTGATCGGGCCAGAGCCAGACTCCTACATTGTAACTTTATGACCCAAACATTTATTATGGACGGGTATATTTTAAGACTCCCAACTTTTACACACGTGACTTATATGGGCTGAAGAGTTGGCGATTTCTTTTACCGAACATAGATGGAATATGCAAAGTGCCCATTTTTATTCCTTTTTTAAAGGAATATCTTGACCTGAACATGCTGATTTTAGTTACTTCTTCAAGGAATTAGTAGTAGATAAATCCTGAATGTAGAAACGTGCACCAAAATTTTCCTTCGCTTCAGTTCTGTTTAAACTATTACTATTTATTGACGTAAGATTTGTTTTTACATCTGTGGTTTTTCTTTTTAATTGTATAATAATTTGTTTTAAGATATTCTAAGTGCATTAATACACTTTAAGTCCATTTTTAAACTTACTTACAGGTAAGTTGTTAGTTTGGGATAGATAAGTGGATAGCTTATAAAAACTTTGGTCCAAATTCTTTTTGAATAGGTTAGTTTATGTTGTATTGTTGCAAGTCATTTTGTACTAATAAGGATGGTTTGTAATTAAGCTTCGTTTGAAGACAGCTCATTAATTGCGCCCTTTGGGACATGTTCACCATCGCAGTTTTCAAGAGAGAAAAGCTTCCCTGTTTTCGATTGATTTTTTTCATGCGGATTCAGCTGCTAGTCAGCATCTTGCCTTTAACTATAATTGAATTTTTGTACAAGTTTGGACAAACTTTGCAAGTTAGCTGAATATTTGCTGAATCGTCCGTTGACTGCAAGTTCCCACTTCTTTAATTTAATTCGTAATTTGAGACTCAACTTACTGATTGAACTACTGATTATATGTAAATTCTGTTCGAAATTTGGACTGTTGTATAATTTACTTTTTTGTACAATTAAACTTTTCAAGTTAGTTAAGTATTCACTGAATCGGTCTTTTGACTGCAGGGTTTTCAATTCTTTAATTTGATTCGTAATTTGAAACTGAAACTTACTGATTGAACTACTGCTTTGTATGTAAATTCATTCCGAAATTCGTCTGTTGTGCGTATTCCCAATTAACAGTTTGTTTTGTGTCATTTTTACAGGCGAAAGAGGCGTTGGAGGAGGAATTGGAAGTGGGCGGCCACATAATTGGTTGTTAGACCACAAGTTTCATCCCAGTATGGCTTCATCGTCTTCATCAGGCTCCGATTTCGGTTGCCACGCCCCTTCCGTGAGTCCCTGGAGGCGATGGAAAAGGGCGGTATGGGGACGCTCTGCTTCCACGCCGACCACGCCTCTACAAACACTCGCTGAATTTGCTCTCCAGGCTAATTGCGAACACGTCCTCCGGGTATAGAAATATTCATATTCAAACCCTTTAACCCGTTGCATTACGCACGGACAAGTCCTTTGAGTCTTAAAATCGCTTCAAAATGTTAGGAAAGTCCAAAGCTAAACTTGGCTGAACTCGAATTATAATTAGTCTGAATTTAAATAACGAAAACTGTACTAGAGTGAGCACAAAAATCTATACCGAGCAGACCACTGAGGTCTAATTAACCCTTTCGAGGCTGATTTCCCTCCAATGAAGGTATATCTTTAATGAAGGTAAACCAGCCTAACGAAGCTTAATTAGGCCTTTGTGGTTTGCTTGGTATAGATTATTTTTTGCTCACTGTAGAGCTTTTGCCAAATTACGCCTCTCGCGGCAAAAGTTGGCGGAAATCCGCCATTTTGAGTACATTTAAGTTAAGGTAAACAAACAACAACAAACCGTTTTCCGTGAATATTGGTTTTTGGTTTTGCTTACAGCTTGTACAAGTAGCTCAGGTAAACAAACAAAAAGACACAATAAGACACCAAGCAAAAGACACAAAGTAAAACCAATATTCATGGAAAACAGTTTGTTGCTGTTTGTTTACTTTAACTTAAATGTACTCAAAATGGCGGATTTCGCCAACTCTTGCCGCGAGAGGCGTAATTTGGCAAAAGCTGTATAGTACTTCTGAAGATTACTTTGCTAAGGATGGTCTTCCCAAACTAAATTTCCCAACAACTATATGTAACATTCAAGCTTCCACCTTTAGGCAATTCAGTAAAGCTTGAAGATCAGTATGTCACGGAAAGAAATGACAAACTCTTTGAGCTAGGAGAGCTTTTAGCAAATGTACGACAGAATACGATATTTTACGAAAAGCTAGACTTGTTAAAAAAAGTGGGAGGAAAGTCAGCGAATTTATATAAGGATTTAGAAAGGACCGAATTTATGATCCGGTTTGTGTGCCGTAGACCGAAAAGAGATATCCGAACAACAGTGAAAGAAGTATGCAAAGCACTTGTTATTTTACGAGTTCGGGTTGGGTGAAAAGGGAGCTACTTTTTGGGGTAATTGATATGCAAATGAATTGGGCACGGACTTTTTAAGAAAATCGACAAGTTGAGATGGAAAACTTAACGTGTCAGGCTTAAGCTCCAGGCGTCTCTATCCGCAACGCCGCCTTTTCGTTTTTAGGAGTATAGCTTGGTCGTTTATTATGCAAGGTGCATAATTAGGGATGTTTGAATTGTACAGGAGCCCGTAAGCCCGCCCCTTCTAAGTTGCACGTTCCCAAACCCAACGCCAATCAATACCGTTGACTTTGCGGAGCGTTTCCGTTCTTAGCTAAAGAAAAAGAGAAATGAGCCCTCGAGGCTCATGTGTGACGTCACCGGACGCATCCTCAAGTTTAGTGGCCCCTAATTGCATTTTTCCCATTTTACTGTTTTTTGTCTTTTACTTGTATTTGAATCAAATTCCATGTTTTGTGTGGTTGATGGTCACTTGTATTGATCTTTGTGTGGAAAGTAAGGCTTGTTGCAACTTGCAAGGTGAAATTATAATTGTCGTTTTCATTTGTGTAGGCATACCCGGGAGACACGCCCCTGAGTTTGTTTACTTCTTTGCGGCCGCGTGACTTGTCGCATATTGAAGACCCCGCCCTCAAAGTGAAGGTTTTGCAAGCGATTGATATGGCCAAGAAATTCTGTACAGTTCACGAGGTGAGTTTTTCTTGTTGGAGGGAATTTATGCTGCAGGGATTTTCAAGGAAATATTTTTCGAGTTTTGCGTAGGGCAAGGAGAAAAATGTCATTTCCTGTCAATTTAATAAGGATATCCTTGAAAAAGGTCTTTTGAATCCACCGAGACGAGAACGAAAGTTGTCAAGGGAACTTGTTGAGGCTTGTTCACGTGTCACGACTTGCTTTTATTGAATTTCAAACTTGTTTCCTGGTTACTAAACACCGCAATGTGTAGTGACAGTAAGCTGCGAATAATACTTTCTAGCTCCATATAACTGAAAGCTGGACGCACATTGGTCCTTAGAAACATCAAAGTAGGCTAGTGCCAGTAAAAACCAAGGTTTGTTGTCAAATATTGCGTTTTCCCGCCAAATAACCTTCGCGGTTTAAACCCAAACGTTCATTGGCTAGAAATGACGACAAAGGCTTTTTGACGTCATACGGCACGCTTCTTGATGCCTTAGCAACCAGCGTTAGTTTGCTTAGTTACGCGACCCAAACAATAACAAGCTTTTAGTATTCATATCGTGATCTTTTAGAATTGATATCGAGTAAAAAAGTATCGATACCGAGTAAAAAAACGGTATTTGAATTGAAAAGTTTGTTTTGTTGGTTTTCGGCGTGTTTTCGTTCGTTTTAGCGTATTTATTTCCCAAAATGAACCCAATTTCCGTCGTTTTTGACATGATGAGCTAATAATGTTTGTATTTGAGTGCAGCAGGCGTTCGCGTACGTGTTTGTATAGCCAAACTAGCGTGTTTATACTACGTTCTACGCTATCAAAGTCTCACATCGAAACCTTAGGAACTGGCTCCGCCCTTGCAAGCCCAGTTTAGGTCACGATTCGGGCCCTTTTTTCTTCTTCCTCCCAGGTCCTGTCTATAACTCTCACTCTTTTGATTTTAACGGCGAATAATGTTAAGCACCGGCGTTGCAAAATGCAAATGAGACGAATGACGGTGCTAAAGCGAACGCTTAGACACAAAAGCGTGCAAAAGTGCCCGTGACTTTTGCGCCTTGCTAAGCAAACACCCCACAAACAAAAGGTAGCAAAACCATGTTTGGTCATGGAAAGGAAAACGTTCGGAATGTGAACACGGGGCCAAAATTCTCCAAGACAAGACCCTCAAAAAATATATGTGGTAGCTCCGTGATGAGCTGAACAAAAATAGGTCTTTCCCACCCCTATCCCCCCCAGTTGGGGGAAAAAGAAGAGGTTGATTTTATTTTTTCCCCTGCTGGACCACAGCCCAAGTAAACGCCAAGCTAGCAAACCCAAAAGCCCACCAATCTCACCGCAAACACATGGAAAAGGTGACTTTGAACTCTTTAGAATTATTGTACCGAAAATAACGCCTCTTCTTGCAGTAAATCTAAATGCAACCCGTTAAATCAATGGTTTGAGGTAAAATTTCAGGTCTGAATTTCAGGTCTTTTTGAATCAGGCTGAGCTCAGATAATCCCATTTCCGCGTTTTGTACAGTTCTGTGTATCCTTTGATAAGAGGACGAAAGGTCCCAAAAAATTGAGAAATAGGAGAGAGAAAGAGCTTTTGTTGTTGTTGTGGTTATTACTGTATTTTTGTGAACGGAAGCACTTCCGGATAGGTGAATTGCAGTCGTAATTCAAAAGGCATGTCTTTGAAAACTAACTAAAAAACTATGAAAGGTTACTTCAGGTTGCTTAAAAATAGATCAGTTTGACATTGCGTCATTTTTCAATTTTTCATTAGTTAATTGGAAAGATAAAAAGGGCAAAATTAACTAGCTAAGCCCTTAAGCGTTGAGATTACGCCTCTGGATTGTGTGAAAGGTTTGGGGAAAGGAAGAACTAGTTGCTATGTGGCCTTAAGATATGCAAAGAGGCTGGAAGGCTCCGCCTCCTCTCCCCGAAAAACGGGTTCCCTTTATTTTCATTCCCAGCACCATTTCTCACTTCTCAGTTGGACTTTAGTTCCCAGTGTGGCGAGTTTGACATTCATTTGGAACTTTCGAAATTTGAAAAAGACGGATTGGAACGTAGTTTTCTGCTAATAAAAAGGACGAGGAAGTCTATCGTTTTGGAACTCAACTGATAAAGAAAAGGTGGAAGACACTGATAACATTGTTGATAAAAATCGACTTGTTGGATACATTGGTGAAGAGTGCGTAGTAAGGAGTTAGTGTTTGGTTCCTAGTCGCGACCAAAAATGGTAGAGACAACGTGGGAGACGAGCACCCGGTGTTATTTTGGTGCAAATGATCTCGTTTTTTGAATGAGGAAGGTTTTGAAAAATGGGTGAGCCGAATTTGGAACTAGGAGCAACTCCGCGATGTCGCAAATTAGCCATTCCGCTTCACTCGAGGCTCACATTGCCTCCGGTAAGCTCGTTTTTATCTCAGCTGGAAAGTTCGTTAAGCGAGACATGACGTCATGATCACTTTTTCCTTTTTTTTTTTTTTTTTTTTACTTACAACAGTGTAGTGATATAGAAAATGGTGCGGGATAGAATAAGATGATCGAATTTCTTAGTAAAAGTTACTTTGGGTCAGACATAATCCCGCCGAGTACGCTTTAATTACCTTTCTAGTTGAGATTAACATCGTAAGCCGTTAAATAATGTTAAAAAGACTAAACTTTCTAATAGTACTGGAAAGATTGCTGATACGTCAGGTTTGGTGTTAGGAATAGGAATAGGCAAAATTTGGCGAGCCAATTCTGTAATTTGGCAAATTTTAATTTCGAATTTTTGTGAAATATTTGTTTTTTTGTTGATAAGTAAATAAAATTTAATGGATTTTGAAGATATTAGTGTAGTGATAGATCGTGGTAGATAACTTTTGGGGTAGATAACTTCAGATGTGCCAATTTTGGCCACAAACGTTCGCGACTTGCAGAGGAAAAGAAAATGTGCGAAATAATAGCAAATTTTGTTATTTTGTTAGCTGAAAGTTATTTATGTCAGGTTATTTTTTTTCAGTTTTTTTTTCGTCACGAATGTGTGATTTGAATGAGTGGAGATTTTTTACAGACTTTTTTAAAGTTTGGAAATATTTGCGTAATTTAGGTAAGGTTAGAGTCTGGAATTTTAATTTGGTTCAATTGAAGAAATTTAGAAAACTGCGAATAAAGTCGACACAGCTGTTAAATAGACAAGACTTCATGCCCGAAATATTTTCTGGTATGTTATTTGGGAAAGTAGTGGCACATGGGTATTAGTTTCACAGATCTGGAATGATAAGTCATCTCTTTTTTGGCAGTTTTTATCTTCGCGAAATCAGCGTTAGCGACTTAGTCACTCACTTGCTGGTTCTTCTTTTTTATATTCGGCAAGATTATATAAAGAGTTGGATCATCGCTTATTTTAGTTCGAAGCTGTGGCTTAATTAAAGGAATTAATTATATGATTACTAGTTTTATGTAATTTAAGCACTATTTTATCTTTTCTTCGATATTTTTTATACGGTTTGTAGGTTTAAGCCTGTTGCCGTCATTTATTGCCTCGTAAAAAGGGTAGGGGGTGAGGAGTTGGGTATAAAATGAAAAATTGAACAAAAGTAAGGACTTTATTTATGCTTATTTATGTGGTATTTTATCTTTATAAATTGGTGTGGCATGCGGGTACATGTATAAAAAATGAATTGTGCTTGGGTTAGATTTGTATGACGTGAAGGTTAATTATAATTGCTACATATTTTTCCATTATAGAGATTGAAGGTTAGCCGTACAGTTAAGTAGTGAGGGAAGTCAGGGATGATGGTTTGGCATTGAGGAAACATTTTTTTAAGTTTCATTTTGGTCTTCGGGGAAGGACAACCTCGACCCAGATAAAAAGGCGAGAGTCGGCGAGAAAAGTGGAAGTGGGCGAAAGGAGACGGTTGTTTTTTTTGGGGCAGGAAGGGGGTTAGGATGTTGGGGTTTTAGTATCGTGTAACTTTTATGACAGAAATTTAATTTTTATTACTTTTTCTTCTGTGTTTTTATTAGGTGGATCATGGCTCTTTGGCGAGAAGGTCTCTGGATATCGATGGTTTGCTACTGTCGGCGGGAAATGGGTCAATGGTAGGCCTGAGGCCCCGCCCTTTTGCGCGCCAAATTTCGGATGACTTGCGACGCAGACGCGAGAGTTTTGCAGCCGCTTCAGGATTACGTCATCCCGCTATTTCTTCCCTTAGCAGTCGTATGGGACCTATTGGATTACCGTTACCAAATTTGGGTATAATGCTATTCTATTTCGTTTCTTTATTTTACACATACGTGAAATTATTCGAATATTATTTGAGATTTTCCGTATTATTTTTTGAGTATTTTAAAGGTTTGGAAACTTTTTATAGGTGTGGAAGTTTTTTATATTCTGGGGACAGTTTCGTAATGAATTATTGGGACATAAAAGAAGTCTAGGTCAAACAACATAGAAGGACCACGCCCCTTTTGAGGTTCAAGGTGTTCCCTTAGATCCTGTTTCGAATTTAAAGTAAAAATAAACCAAAAAATAAAGACACCAAAATAACAACTTGCTGCCATCTATCTTTGTCATGGAGAACTGTTTGGCTCCGGGCAAGAATGGATAGCCTTGTTGATGTTTTGTAGTCGATTTAAGGAACCTTGTAATGCAAATGATATTCTATTTCTTTACTGTCTTTTGGAAATAACATTCAAATCCTAGTATAATGGCAATGACATTACGTTTTTTATGTTTGGGAATGGAGAAAAGTAAGGATAAGCGTCGTGACTCAGTTTCAAGGAAATTTACGTAAGAAGTCCTTTTTGTAGAATTTCGGATTATTTTTTGGGGGGAATTTTAGCTCGTGACTGATTACTTAATTCATTATGGGGTGTACTAGTGGAAGGTCTCGAGATTGGGATAACCCCTGGGACGATGTGAGCCAACAAGGGGCGGGTTCACGCGGGTGTGATTGAGTTCTTTGAAGGGAAAAAAAGGGCTAGTTCCGGCTCCTTTTATGTTATGAAAGAGAGTTTTTATATTAGGCAATCGTATTGGCAGACTAATAGAACGCTTTTACCTTGACGTTGGTTTTTAGTTGATTATCTCACTTTTTCTTTTCTTCCGAGGGACAAAAGACTGGATGGGACAGCAGTATTGATCTTAGAGAAAGGCAGTGGGTTGTTAGCTATAAAAAACAGAATACTTTCTTTGAATGAAGAGGGCTTTTGTAGGGCTTTCAGACTAATGAAATCGTAAGGTTTTAAACTCATTTTCTTTGTTGTTTGATCGCAGGTGATGCGAGCCTGCTTCGGATGAAAAACTCCGCATTGGGACAATCAGCTCCGTCACTAACTGCAGGAGCGGTAAGTGATTCCAATTACTCGAGTTAACTAATTGACACATTAGCATACTAGATACGCCCATGAAAAAGAATCCCTGTCTAAAGACATAAGGTTTCGTAGTAACCTGAGCTTCAGTATCAATATAATCAACGTGAAAGGGTATTTTTCGCACCATAATGCTCACTAGCTAGTCACGAATTTATGAAGTCATCGTATACGACTGGTCCTTTCTCAAACCGAAGCCAAGCACGTGGCCTTACATGGGTGTAGTGACATCATGAAATCTATCGTTTTGCTTCGAAAGCTGAATCTTTCTCCCTTTCTTTTCTTAAATCGGATCAGTATCTCGGTGAAGAAAAAGGTGTGGCAATACACTCTCAATGGTGTTAATTAACGTCTTTAAGGCTCCTGTATACCTTGGCTCGGTATAGGCGGTTAGCATGGGGAATTTCGGAACAGCTTTTTGAGAAAACCGGTGCATTTAACGAAAAAATTCTCTGATAGTAATCTTGAGCTTGCTAACAGGTAAGTGTACAACCAATGCACGTTTTCCCCAATAAGTAATAAATTAGCAATATGGAAATTACGAAATATGAAAGTTTGCAACTACGACAGACACGTTGCCTAAGAATACGTCCTTTGGTTGTGCACAGCTACTAACAAAAGGAAACTTTTGTTTTAGTTTGCTTTCAAATCAGACAAGCCGTTTTCGAGAAATCTTGTTCCGAAAGTTCGGCGACTTGATTTGGGACATTGTGCTGCTACAGCAAACTGTAGTGACAAATTATACGTTTCAGAAGCAAAACAAGCGTGGAAACTTTGCGGCGATTAGCGATCTATTCCTTTTCTTACTTTCTTACGCAAGGACTTTCGCGAAAAAAAAAAACACGTTCTCCGGATTTAGTGACAAATGGTATAGTGTATCCAGCTGTCACAATGACACTAGAGTGTCACTTTTTGAACAGTGAATTTTTCCCAGCTAATGGAGTGAAAGAAAGTGCAAGTTTTAACGATTCTCATCAACGAAAGTTGTTGATTCTCATCAACAAGTTAATAAGAATCAACAAGTTAATGAGTTGTTGATTCTCATCAACAAGTTAATAAAAAAGTTGATAAGAATCAACGAAAGTTGGTGAGAATCGTTAACCTAATCTAATTAATTTCCAATCCAACTACCCATTTTCAACTCGAATGGAATGACACTTACTTGTCACTCTTTTCCAGAGAACGTTTTGCAACAATATGACACGTGTCTGGGAAACCTGCTGGCAAAAACAATAACAAACATCAGTGCCATCTGCGACTCTTTCCCGTTAAGCTAATAGCGAATTCAGTTGGTAGGGCCAGTGCGCCCCCAGTGCGCCACCAACCAATCAGGACATAAGAAACTGGCACTCAGTGCCAAAAGTGCAGCACTGGCCCAACTGAATTCGCTATAAGTAATACTGGGGCCGTAAACACGTTGTTATTCTTTTCAGAAAAGGATCACGACGATGAGTTGAGAAAGACTTTAAAGTCCGAAAAAACGATCAACAGGAAAAGGGGCGTGTCTACCCTTCTACCCTGTAGTACCACTGTTATTCAGCGTTCGTGTCGTTCGCGTTTCGTTTTTCAGTTTAGTGTTAGGACGCTGTCCTATCAAATTGAAATCGCAGATCGACGATTCGTAAGGATTTCTAAGCATAGTAGGCGTGGCTAGCAGTGCATGGCCCCTTAAAAAAGGTCCTCTAACGCAATTCTCCACCATCTTCCCCTTTTTGTAACAAAACCTTTCGTTGCAAGTATTCGTAAAAGAAAACTCGATGTAAGAAGAAAGGGGCGTGTCACAACCCACACTCTCGGGGGTAGGCTACATCGTACGTCGGAATCACATTGTTATCCCCAATTACTCTGGCACTAAGATCACGTGTTACAAACTCCCCAAATCCTCCCAGCAGGTGTACTTTTTCTGTGTTGTGCGTGTTTTAAGCCACGCCCACGGTTTTCCTGACGTTCACTGACGTCAAGCGCGTGTGGCTTTTACTGCACATGCACCTTGTATGTTTTACGGGCGCTAGCATAGGCAGACAGCCGCACAGCGTTGCGTTTCTATACAACTCTCAGAGTTGGGTTGAATTAAGCCATGCGTTGGGGCGCAGACAATTCTCGTACTTGAATTTTTTAAAACTATTTTTTGACACCGGTGATTTAGTTCAATTCTACTGTGATTCTCAGTGAAATTCCGTCCAGTTCGTTCTAATATTCTTCGCGCTCTCCGTCTCTTTCTATCTCGCCTGGGTTTCTAGATTCGAGCATCTTCATTCGAAAAGGAATCAGATAAGGAAAAACGAATCGAAGAAGCATTTTTACGTATATCTTTATTTTTCTTCACTTAAATTTTGGTATTTTAAGCTAATTTAAGCGATTTTGTTAGTTCGAGAGGCCCATGAGAGGGAAAGTATTGATTCAGTAGGGACAAGGCGCGTTTCTGGTACTCTCTGTCGGTGTGTGTTGTGTCGTGCTGACCTTTAAAGTTAACAAGTATGCGTGACGAGAAATTGGTACTTGGGTTCCTTCATTATCTAGCGTCAGATTTCGGGGACTCAGGTGCGTGACGTTTTATGTGTATGTTCAGGTAAACTGGGGCTGACGAGGATTTTTATCCTTTGGCAGCACTTTTCTACTTCATCCCAGGATGGGAGGAGCCAAGCTCTGAGCTTTTTGATTTACTTGACTTGACCCCAAAGGCTGCCTGGTCTCCTTAGTGCCTTGAAGATACACCGCGTATCTAAGCCCCCGAGCTAGTAATCGATCGCGGGTAGAAGAATCTTGTGTCAAGAAAATCTTTCCTTTCGACTTGGGGGTAAAGGGGTTAGTGGGTCCGGAAATTAGCTTTCAGATTTGGATGAGGGCTTTGGTCTTATTGGATGTTAATTTGAGTTAGATTTTTAAATTTTTAAATTAATGTTAGATTTTTAAATTTAAAAACCAGCTTGAGCGCTAAATGGAACAATTTTTGTTTTAAAATTGGACTTGGTTTGTATCAATGTCGTTATTTTTTTACGGTTCTCAAACTGTTATTTTTAGTCATTTGTGCACACTTTGGAAGGAATTGAAGAACTCATGTGAAAGCCTTCGACTGAGAGTAATGTTTCCCTGACTGTTTTCCATTGGAAAATAGTTTTCTATTACTGGAGTACTTCATTTTCTACGGGCGATAAAATCGCTCAAGTCTAGGAAGCGTTTAGGAAAGTGATTAAATGGGTTTTGGAAACGGCCCAAAACTTCGACTCGTTCGATCGAGTCAAATAAAAGAGCTGTAAATTGGCCCCGCCCAATCTGGGTTTACGGTTGTTTCAGACTGCTTGGGTTGTTGGCGTTGGGCCATGCATTCACGTCGTGTTAGACAGAAAGAGAGCACATGGACTATCCTAACACAAAGGAAATCGTTGAGGCTCCTCATGTGGATCCACATTGTGGAACATTTTTAAGGGGGAAATAATGATTTTTTGAAGCATTTTAGGCATGGTTCCCGTTATTTTCGTTTTTTAAAAAAAGGAGCAAAGAAAAATGTATTACTCTAGCTAAAAGGATTCCGTTATTGATTTTCGGTCCCGCCCACTTATGATTCGGCACGTGACTACGTAAGAGTAAAAGCTTTACCGTTACCTTTGAGAATGCTGATGAGATGGAAAATTCTTTGTGTAAAAGTCTTTGTACGGAGGGCACACTTGTAGAGCATCGAGGAAGACAATTTGACCGAATTGGGTCTATTATTAACTTCCATAGTTGTGTTTGAATCTTTTAGAAGTTAAGGTTAGTATTATCCTGGTCCAGTAGTTTAGTCCGTATGGGAAGTATTAGAAATACGCACATTTTAAAAAAAAGTAGATTTTGTATGTAAAAGAAAACAAAAATAAGTCGGCTACCGGACAGGAATGGAACGAATGATGACGTCACCCGTTACCGCACAGTTTCCCTATCCTGTCCCGTCTTCCGTTCATCTTTGCGATTACAGTATTTTGGTCTGAAAAATTAGTTTCTTGCGTAAAAGGGACTTGAGTTAACTTTATTTGGAAACTTTATCTTATAACATGGGATGTAATTCACCGCATTTGTTACCGCCCCGGAAGGTGTGACGTGCGATTCCAATTAAAACAGCCTATTTTCGGTTTGATGCGTTCTGGAAAGGAAGGGGAAATTATCTATGACGTCATCATTTACCAAAAATTCATTCACATAACATAGTTTTTCTTGCAGAGATAGTAAAATAAGATATGAATAAAAGATTGGGAGCGATAATTAGCTTGTAACCTTGAAAATAAATTGAAAAGGAACATTTCCAGATGTTTTGGGGTTTCATTGAGTAGAATGTTCACTGTTGGATACTTCTAGCCTTTCTTTCCCATTGGCTGCGGCCAATAATGCATTCCAAATGTAGGTCATACCCTAGACATGGTCATTAGCATATATAGCCCATGAAGCAAACCCTTTGCATTTGCGTACTCGTTGCCCAAGAATGAAATTCCCCAACTGAAAACCCACGCTCCCACGATCACGTGGAACAGAAATGTCCAGTTTTCGTGTTTTTCTCATTGATCTTGAGATGTTGTGGACTCCTTGGGCTACCCTTCGTGGTTTTAAAATTAGGTAATCAGGCAACTGACAGGAAAGTATCTTTTACTGGACCCAATCTGGGCTGAACAACACGTTGGAGGTAAAGTTTCAAACGATAGCCACTTAGATCAGAAAAAAAACAAGGTTAAGGCCATTTTTTAGAGCCGTTAATCCAAGTTTGGGAACCAATTGAGATTGTTGCAATAAGAGGCGTGGCTTTGGGGTGGAGGTACCCTGAAGGCGTAGTAAATACTTGCCCTTCCTTTGCTATCTTGTTTATTCTGGTTTCTCTTTGGCGTATCCGTAAGGGGTAGTTAACAGAGAGGGGGGGGGTGTTCAAAAGGTAAACGAAGTGGATACGAAAACGTGGCTGCAAGCTGTCTACAAAAGTTTCGAGTTAGTCATCTGTGGTCTTTTACTGAGACTATACTATGGTCGGAATAGTCGGGAGTTGGGAGGCGGGGGCAGGAAGTTGAAAAATGTCGTTTTGGGGGTTCATTTTTAGGAATATAGGTTTCAGTGTGGGTTTGTTTTTCCTTGTAACAATCGTCTAGGTCGTTAAGCAAGTCGTGTGAGTGGCTCATGTGTTTACGTTAGCATTTGGACTGTTGGCAGGCAATAGATGAAGATTTTTTGTATGGTTTGAAGTCTTCAAAGTTGAGAATACCCCAGAAACAAAAGTTTGTTAATATTTTCGGGCAGCGAACGTAACGTTTCGCGGTTCTAAAAGCCATGAAACCCTGAAATCGAACGTTTTTACCGAACTTCAGTTCTGGAATGCGTTTTTAGTGTTAAGTTTTTAGCGAGTTGCGGATCCTAGCTGTGCTATTCGCCGTTCGTAGAACGTGTTTTCATGGAATACGAACGTTATGGGACCAAAACTAAATCGAATTTCCTCTCCCAAACGTACTGAAACGAACGTTTTCAACCCAAATAGTCCTTGAATGTCGTTTGAAGTAAACCCTCGGAGACTTCCGAATCGTGCGTTTTTAAAGCATTTTTAGCTACTGCTATGCAATCGAAAAGTTTCGGAAGCAATTCAAGGCTCGTTTCACAACCAAAGTTCCTTGTTGCCAACAATTTCGTCGTTGCTGTCATCAATTTTAAACTGTTTGTGCCCCAGAATGACACTAACTTACCTTGCTTATCGACGCTCTCCATTCGTCAACTTTATGTTCGTGAGGAATGTGTTGTCAAGGCCTAGTTTTCACACAAATAGCTCAACGAACGCGACGAACTGACCAAAAACTACCTTATCTCCATTTCTTCACCGCTCTAGGGGGGTTTAAAAACGTCCCTAATTTGCATATCAACTTACACGGACTTTTGACACATAAGTGTGGGGTTTGTTTTTCGGAAATTTAACCTCCCGTTGACGGTGTAGCCC
This sequence comes from Lepidurus couesii, assembly GCA_022832235.1. Classification (NCBI taxonomy): domain Eukaryota; kingdom Metazoa; phylum Arthropoda; class Branchiopoda; order Notostraca; family Triopsidae; genus Lepidurus; species Lepidurus couesii. The sequence continues at coordinate 41,306 of JAGJRP010000100.1, forward strand.
CTCGAAACGGTCACCACTTTATGGGATGGCGAAAGAGAACCAGAAATGTAGGCAACAGCGCTTTGCCCTCCGATTAGACTTTGTAAGTAGCAATAGACTACCACAAATGTAAAGAAACATTCTTTGTAATTTAATTTTACCTAGAATAGTACTCAGTTGTTTAGTGTATTTTCAGAAATCACACAGTTTGAATTAAAGCGACCAATGCTAAATATAGCTCATGTTCGTGATACATTGAAGGACAATAACCCACAAATTCCCGTTTTTGTACATTATTGGGAGGATCCTTAAAAAAGTAGCGTTCTTTATTGTTTTTTGTTGCTAGTCGAGAACGAAATGGGCGAGAAAGAGAGAGACGGAAGGCTTGGTACTTATTGAACGTTGAATAGTGCAAAAGGAGAGCAAGATTTAAGGGTAAAAATGCCAAATCTACCGGAAGGAAAGCTCCCGCGGAGTGCGAGTGAATCTACGAGTTTGGTACGCCAAAATGTCCGTTCGCATCTCAGTTTACCTTTACCTTCGCCTCTTCCTAATTTATCGCTGTGTCCTCTGCCTACTAACGTCCCCACTTTACTACTCTACAAGGTAAGAAATTAACCAATTCCCAAGAGCAAGGCGGAGCTTAGCTTACTCCCCCCTGGGAGGTTGAGCAATAAATTTATAAACGTAAATAGAGCTTTTGGTGGTCTCGAAGCCTGTAGTGATCTCTTTAAGTACAATACTTCCCCTTGTAGTTCAAATAAACAGGAAGTTGTGGTTCGCCGTGATTTATCTGACGGAAGCTTGCGTTTTTGTTTCAGTATCTTTTGTCAGTTATGAAGAATACTTAAAAATAAAGACCAAGGGAATAATTTTTCGTTTTTTTCTTGCAGAAAGATCTGATTTTGCCCAGAAGAAGCGTCCGGGCAAGTCACCGCAAGAGTTTAATGATGTCAACGTCTCCAACACTGCCTCGCTGTCATTCCCCGCTGTCTCAAGGTAAGAAAAACACTGCCCTGTAAACATTTCTAATAATTATTTTTCGTTTTTTAAATAAAAATTTGGGATCTTTTTAAAGTAGGAAGTCCGTTGGAAAGCCCTAGGAATATGTCTCCGTGTACTCATTTCGCATTCGCCCCCATAAAGAGGTAGGTTTTAGAATTAGGTAAATTTTTTTCAAAAACGAGTTTTATTTTGCTTTTTTTTTGTGTTGCTTGTTATCATAGGGCGGAAGGCAGGAGATGGTCCGTGGCGTCGTTGCCATCGTCGGGGTATGGAACTACACCAGGAAGCTCCAATGTTTCGGTACATTTACTTCCCGTTTTTTTATCTTACTTTTTGAGAATTTTCATTAGAATTATTTATGGCACTTTATGGAATGGAGAGGCTCATGGCTTTTAAGTCTTTCGTGTACCTTTTTTTTAGCGCCAGACTTGCTAGATTTGACCGGATTAAGTAGGCTAAATTTTTTAAAGTTTAGAATTCTTTTAGAATTTCACCGCTAATGTCAACTTAAATTCCGAAGTCGTAAATTCGCAGGGTTTTTAAAAGGATGCCTCGTTATTTGCATTTCGGTAAAGGGAAGTTTAGTCGAAAGCTCCGGTTTTTATAGCTTAAAAAATTTGCACTTGACAGTTCTTTATGGGATTTTGATATTTTTCGATTTCCATTCCGGAATTTATGACTTTAGACTTTAGAAATTTGCATCTTGGAAAGGCAGTTGGCACATGGTTTCAGCAAGAAGTTTATGAAAGACACATTTGTGATTAATGGAAGACGAATTCAAATGAAAGACGAATTTATTTAAAAGACAAACTTATGAAACACAAATGGACATTTGATGATGAAGTTTTGCAAAAGGGAAAGTTGAAGGTGTACGAGAGGCTTAATTGACCTTTTTTTACACGTTTTGAAATTTATTTTAATTCGGTTTGGATCGTTTTTTGTTTCTTTTTCTTTTCTGTTTTTTCGAATATTTTTGCGTTTCTCGCCGCTCGCTTTTGTCTTGTGTTGGATGTTTTGTTCGGGTTGGTTGCGTTGGGTTCTGACTTTGGCAGTCGAAGTGTTCCAGTCAAGAACGGCTCCACCAATTGCCCACGGTGCCCACTCCCGAAGAAATCCGGTTGCTTTCCCGCCATTTTTCCTCCAACGATTCCAATCCCAGTCTGGAAGAAGAAAATGGTCGCCGCTCACCCATGTTACGTCCCCGTTCTCGAAGTCTCAGGTAAATACCATAAGTTGGACCTTTCCTTAAGAAAATCTCACGTTGTCCTGTTTCTAAGAGTTTTTTTTTTTTTTTTTTTTTTTTTTTTTTTTTAATTGGTAGCCCGCGTAGGCTGACGCCTGTTGCGGTATTGTCAGCGTAGGCTGACGCCTGTTTCTAAGAGTTTATTAGCTAGGTTCGTGATCTAATTAGCTCTATTTTTCCTCTTTTTTTTTTTTTTTTTCTTTTTTTACTTTCCAGCTTGGCCTGGCTGTGTATCGCCACGCTGGAGTAAGCTCTTTTCTCTTTCTTGACCGAATTTTCCTTCAACTTTGCCTAAAATAAGGTGTAGCTAGGATCAAATTAATTTGTAATGAATTTTCTCGCATTTGTAATTAATCGTCTTCTATTTCTTCCTGGTTTCTCCATTGTAGTAGTCCGGTGAGGTCCCCTGTGGTCGACAGCGAGGTTGTGATGATGAATATGCTATACAAAGAACGATTCCCCAAAGTGAGTTGATAAAACAAGAAAAATATTAAAAAACAAAAGAATTTTTTATAATTTTTTGTGATTATTTTTTGTTAAAAAGGCTACGCAACAAATGGAAGAGCGTTTGCAAGCGTTCATAGAGGACAGTTGCAACTTGGACGCGATTGAGAATTCGGAAGAAGCACCAGCTGACGCCATCGCGATTGTTCGATTTGTTCACCATCAAGTCTTGGAAATGGCACGAGACGGCTTGCAAAAATCCCAGGAACGTTTAATTACCAGTCGTTACTTTTACGACCTGACGGATAATCTGGAGCGGCTATTGAACGAAACCAAAGAGAAATGTCTCCAAGCCGTGCCCCACATTACGGGTTGCATCAAGAAACTCTTGCTCATCGTCTCGCGCCCCGCCAGGCTTCTGGAATGCCTGGAATTCGACCCGGAAGAGTTTTATCACCTATTGGAGCAGGCCGAAGGACAAGTCAAGTTTGCACAGGGCGTTACGGCGGACATTCCTCGCTATATTGTAAACCAATTGGGGTTAAATCGGGATCCATTAGCAGGTAATAAAAAAAATTAAAACATAAAAAACAAAACTTGTTTTTCAAAATGTCTTTTAAAAGTCATAAGAAAATCGATTTTAATCACATTTAATTTAATAGTAATATTTTTGTAATGTTACTATCGATTATGTATACTAATATCGATTTAAAATTTTAATATCGATTTTAATTTTAATATCGATTTTAATTTTTAAATCGATTTTTTATTTTAATATCGATTATTTTAAATTTTAATATCGATTTTTTTTAAATTTTAATATCGATTTTTTAAATTTTAATATCGATTTTAATTTAATATCGATTTTAATCGCATTTTTCGTCTCCAGAATTGCAACAAGATTTGACGCAGCTGGAAAAGAGCTGCTCGACGCCAGATGCCACAGCCCCTAAAACTCTGAGTGCTTCTTCGCTGAAAGATAACAAAGCTTCGAAGGTAATTAGGAGGTTTGGGGGTTAAAAGCACGAAAAGAGAAAGCATAACAAGTGAATGCCAATTTAAGAAAGTCCATTTTAATGAAACCATATGTGTCTGCAGTTGCCGTCTGAAGAAGACTACGAAGTCATCAAACTTGTTTCCAATGGAGCGTATGGGGCGGTGTATTTGGTGCGACACAAAGAATCTAAATCGCGCCTCGCCATGAAAAAGATTAACAAGCACAATCTGTTGCTAAGGAACCAAGTAGAACAAGTTTTTGCTGAACGGGACATCCTGTGCTTCACCGACAATCCGTTTGTGGTCTCCATGTATTGTAGCTTCGAAACCAAGGTGAAACCGATGTTCCTTCCAACATTTCTTTACTAATTATCTTTGACTGGGCCCTGACTCCAGTTCTTGAGAATCCATTAACTGATTAGCTGTCATCTTGTAGCAATTTGGAAGATAAAGAACAAAAAGAAAGTTAAAAGTTGATAATTAAACTTCAACCAAGTAAAGCTTAAGATTTGAGGGACAGTATTGAGTTAAAAAACATTAGAACTACAATAATAGACTAAATAGATGTTTTTAGTTGATATTTTTAATAGATACAAGTAAATAGATTATTTATGTTTTATTTTAGATGAGAAATATCTAGAAACATGTTTTTCAGATAAAAACAGATAGATAGATACAAATACGTAGATAAAAACATCTAGTAGTAGAAGTTTTTAGCTATGTTTGGAGTAGAATCCTTCTTAGTTGAAACTGTGTAGTTAATTCCGATTTGTTGTTTTTTTGCAGAGGCATTTGTGTATGGTAATGGAATATGTCGAAGGAGGCGATTGTGCCACGTTGTTGAAAAGTATGGGACCATTTCCAAGTGATATGGCTCGTTTTTACTTTGCTGAAACAGTCCTCGCAGTCGAATACCTTCATTCTTATGGAATTGTCCACCGCGACCTCAAACCTGACAAGTAATTATTTTCAAAAATATTTAACTTTCATCTTAATTTTTTTTTACATTTCATCTTTTCGTCTCAGTTTGTTGATTACTGCTCTGGGACACATCAAGTTAACCGATTTTGGGTTGAGTAAAATGGGCATCATGTCTTGTAAGAACTCAGTTCCTATCTATTTAACTTTCATTTCGTTGTTAATTATTCATTTTCTTTCTGGAATTGTCATTAAAATGTATTTTTTTTTCAGTGGCCACCAACTTGTACGAGGGTTACATTGACCGGGAAACCAGACAGTTTTCAGACAAACAAGTATTTGGAACACCGGAATATATCGCACCAGAAGTTGTGTTAAGACAAGGTTATGGCAAACCCGTGGATTGGTGGTCCATGGGCATCATCTTGTACGAATTTCTGATTGGTTGTGTCCCTTTCTTTGGGGAAACCCCCGAAGAGCTCTTTTCACATACGGTTAATGGTAAACAAACATTTCCGCATTTCTCATTTGGTCCGTATAATGAATAAACTTCACTCTAGATGATATCGAGTGGCCGGAAGAGTCAGACTGGCCTGTGCAGCCCGAAGCCAAAGACTTAATCATTCAAATGCTGCAGCACGAACCCAGGGAAAGATTAGGCACAGGTGGTGCAGGGGAAGTTAAAACGCATAGTTTCTTTGATGGACTCGACTGGAATTCTTTGCTGCGCCAGAAAGCCGAGTTTGTGCCCCAGTTGGAGCACGATGAAGATACCAGTTATTTTGATAGTAAGCGATACGTAAACAAAATAGACATCGAAATCGAGCGAACTTGAAATCGATCAAAAGTTCGGAATCGATTTACATTTTTGTTTATCGATATTTATTTGTTATTTTGATTTTCGTTGATGTTTATTAGTTCGAGTAATTATTAATGATCTACTTTCAATGTTTAGCTCGTGGGGAAAGATATTGTCATGATATCGGGGGTGAAGACACAGACGAGTTAGAAGATTCGTCGGTTCTCATTGGTTCCTTTTCCTCGTACTCACCGAGATATCGTCGCGTGCACAGTATGTTCCAAGACGAGACTCGTGCAGCTTCAAGTAATATCCATAGAAATTTCTACGTTATTTTTTGGCGATAAATTCATTAAGATTCTTTTGCTTTTCTAGGTTTACAAGGGGATTCAGGTGGTTCGGATCAATCAGAATCGTCGCTTTCCCATATGGGATCGTTTAACGAGACGGATAAAGACGCCGGTAGCAATGAAGACGTGCCAGCCACGCCCCCACGTCTTGATTCATGCGATTCGGAGGAAAGCGCATCTCCCCAATGCCAGCGCAGGCGTCGATTGCACCGCGAGTTAAAGTCACTGCCTCGGTTCGCGATTTCAGTCGAAGACAGCGACCGGGGTAGCTTGGGCACGCCTGATCATGCTCGCGAGCTGTCTCCAGTGGATGAAGGGGACCGAAGTACGGCAGAAGGTGGATTGGCTCTACCGTCGTCTTCCACTGGCTGCGAAATCAGCAAAGAAGAGTCAGACGGTGGAGGAGGAGTACCAGAACGGGCAGGAGTCAAACCCAAACCGCTAACGACGAGCGTGAAAACGGCTGGTTTCTCGTCTGGAATGAGACACCGGTCGCGATCCGTCATCAAAAGCGCCTCAGCTTCGGGACTATCGCTCATGATCCCACCTGAAGACTTGCTCGCACAGAGCCTGCAATCGCCCGGGGGCTCTAGTACCGCCAGCTCCCGAGATACATCCCCCTGTCGAGGGGAACGCGAGATTTCTCCGCTCGTGACGTCACTTAAACCGCCCATTATACTCCGAAGAGGACCGCGTGGCTTTGGATTCACTCTCAGGGCAATTCGAGTCTACCTAGGCGATACTGATTACTACCAAGTCCAGCATATTGTCATGGTAAATTATTCATTACTTATTCATTAAGAATCACTTCTTTAATTAATTATTATAATGTATTCTAATAGTATTCAAAGGCTTTTTTTCTTGTTTTAATTTAATTTTGTTCAGTTAAGATAGTAATGATGTGACAAACTCGAGTTTAAATCAAATTGCAATCAGGTTAGGAAATCGGATAGCTACTTAGATGAAATGCGATACTTTGAATCGAGTTTAGAACAGAATTGATATTAATTGTGCCGGGAGATGGTTACAACATTTAGTTTAAAAAATCGTAAAATAAAACATAACAAATTTAAAGAATAATTAATTTGGTTTAATTTGTTTTAGGCCGTGGACGAAGGGAGTCCAGCGTTTGAAGCTGGGTTGAGACCAGGGGATTTGATTACGCACATTAATACCGAGCCCGTCCAAGGATTGCTGCACACACAAGTCATCCAACTGCTGTTGTTGGGTGGAGACCACGTGACTATCCGAGCCACGCCCCTTGACCAAACTTCGATTAAAAGCGGGGGACGAAAACGCGAACCCACACAAGCACGCCTAGCGAGGAGGGCTTGTCATCGTTTCCATCACCATGGTCATGGCCATTCGCGTCGTTCTGCTGGGGCGAAGCCCCGCCCTGATCAAGCTGAAAGACGAAGGAAGCAGAGTTTATTCCGCAAACTGAGCAATAAACGCGCCAGCGCTGAAATCCAACAGGTAAGGTTGATAGTTTACACTGAAAACTTTCTCGATTTTCGTTTAAATTTCATTTCAACACTTCAAGCATCAGTTTTATAATACATTCAGTGCTTTGTTTACTCTGAAATGTAATCCAGCTTTCTCTTTTTCGAGAGTTATAAGGTTATTTTAAGGCTCCCGTACACCGTAACTTATTGATGGGAAACAGTCATAGATGGCATTGGTGTTTGTTATTGTTTTGCTTCTAAAAAGTAGTTTGTCACGCAGTTTGCTGTAGCAGCACAATGTCCCAAAGCAAGTCGTCAAACTTGCAAACAAGATTTTTCGAAAACGGCTCGTCAGATTTGAAAGCAAACTAAAATAAAAGTGATGTTTTATTAGCAGCTAGTGCACAACCAAAGGACGTATTTTCAGGCAACTTGTCTGTCATTGTTGGAAACTTCATTTCCATGTTGCTAATTTGTTACTTATTGGGGTAAAATGTGCATTGGTTGTATACTACCTGTTAGCAAGCTCAAGCTTACTATCCAAAGAGTTTTTTCATTAAATTTACTGTTTTTTTCAAAAAGTTGTTCCAAAATCCCTATGCTAACCGCCTGTACCGAGCTAAGGCGTAAGGAAGCCTTAAGTAATTCTTACTTTTTTTTAAAAAGAAATTTAGAAAACGTATTTTTATTAATTGGGAAGTTTTGCCGTATGCTTATTATGTATGTCCAGTGCTTTGGAGCCCGAAGTTGGTCGAGTCCATTGTCCGCACCGGTGCTACTTAATTCGCCGACTTCTCCTTTCCTCGTAAGCTGCTGGGTCTCTCGTAGATAGATTGCAGTGTCGCTTTCGTGGCTCTAATGCGTTATTTTGGGATGTCCTTTAATGAAAAATTCACAAATTTTCCCTGTGAAAATTGAATTTGTTTCATATGTTCTTGTTGCTTTTTCTGTTTACGTGTAGATTGTCGCCGGAGGTTCCCCGCCGATGCTTACGCCCAGTCGCAGCTTCCAGTCTTTCTCTCGTGCATTGCCTTTCAAAGACTCGGTCTCGTCTCATTCGCCGCCTCGCCCACCCCCGCGCTCACCACATTCCCCTCCCACTCTGCGCGCCCCGCTATGCGCTGTTTCACCCTCAGATTCGGCAGCTTCCTCATTGTCCTCTTCTCCTTCTTCCACAGCACCTAATAGTCCAGCCAGTAACCAGTTCCCGCGACCGTCGTCGCTTCACGGTCTCAAGCACAAGCTTCACACGGTGGCCAAGTGCATGCACACGCCCACGAGTCGTCGTAAATCGGTGGGCCATATTCCTCTCTCACCATTAGCTCGCACACCGTCCCCTTCCCCGTTACCCGTACCTAACCACGCCCATGCTCACTCGAACATCACGCCTGGTACCATGTCACCCACCCGATCCCCGTCTCCGTTAGCCTTCCCTTTAGCTCATCATCAACACGGATCATCCAACGCCACACAAGTCTTCAGTCCTGGCCAGCCTCACCCACTCGGCTCCGTTTCCCCCGTTCCCCATGCCAAAAAGGGGCTTCACAATCGTCCCAAATCCGCCGAACCAGGCTCACCTTTACTCCGAAGGGCTCTTTCCCCGGATCGTTTACATCCGCGAACCGCTATGGAGAAAACGAGCGTCATTTCGCCCTTATGTAGCAACGGAGCGCTACCCAAAGTTACCGTAATTAGTCCGCCTAGGGTGATGTTATTACAGCCTGAAGGAACGGATATGACGTCACTACTAAAGCCTCAGGTTTCAACTAGCGCGTCAGGTAATAGCGGAGAAAAGGAATCAGATACGTCGTTACCATTGAACCTGGAAGCGTTGAGTTTGACCTCATCTAATGTTTCTGGAGAGGCCTCATTAAAGCCTCGGGCCATGGTTTTAACTTGCGTTGAAGTTTTGGTGACGACAGCGACATCTAACGCCCAAGTAAATGAGCGACTGACATATTCGACATCTGCCGGCCAAAACGGGAACGCAATGGTGACAACAGTCATGAAAATAGGGAACAGTTCACCGTTGAATCGCGTCTTGCAGCGAAGTTGTCGTATGGAGGATGTCAGCGAGAAACCAGAAGAGGTTTTTCTGGCTCGAGCAGCATCTGAACCTAAGGAAATTCCGTTTAAAGAGAAAGAAAGTACGCAAAATAGTCTGGATGGGATAACGGTTAATCCGGCATGCTTAATGGCGGCAGTTTCGGCCGAGTTGAAGAGGCGGAAGTCACCGCCAGGGTTCCGGATGTCAACAACGCCGAAACCGGAGGGAAACGACGCTAACGACGTTGTTTGGGAAGATGAAGTTAAGAAGTAAAAACAGGAAAAAACCGAGTGACTTTGTAGAGATTTGCATGGACTAGTTTTTAAAAAGAAAAAGCTATGGAGAGTTTAATGAGTCGTAGTTTATTGGTGGGTTTAGTTTAGTTTACAGTAGTTGTTAGGTCAAAGCAAAGAACTAGGGAAGAAAAGACGTGTTGGAGTCGTCTGCTTTACCTGTTCTAGCAAATTGTGATAATTTTTTCTCCCCTTTTCTGCCAGTTTTTTGGGAAAAGTTGCTAGTTTTACTTTAGTCTTTTTTTTTTTGTTAGAGGTTGTGAAGAGAAAGTAAGGTTATTGGAGAGAAGTTTAGCCGAAAAGAACTCACGAATCTTCAGCTGCTTTCGGTTTTTAATCTGTTTTGTATTTATGGGGAAATTGTGTGAAAGGCACTGCGAGAATGTGGTTATGTTTAAACAAATGTACATTAACAATTCCTTTGCATCACTGGCTGGATGTATTGCGAATATAGCGTCGCGCACTCGTGCAATTCCAAGAATTCGCGGAGTTCAAATTCTTGGGGAAAGTCATGAACACTAAAAGGGGGAAGGGAAGGGGCTTGACATGTTAAGGAGGAAAGTGGGGCTCGAAATAAGATTTTTAACAAACGTTCTTTACAGGGACGACCTGACGAGTCCAAATCTACGGTTTGGGTCCGGTGTTGTTTCAGGTAATTTTGCAGATTTTTACAGTCGCTCTGGAGCAGCAAGAAGATCCGGTTTTGGCAAAAGAGCAGGAATCCTCGCAACGAAAATTCTTGGCTCCAATTCAAGATGGTTTTGACGTATTGAGCCTTGGATCGCATGTGGTCCAAATGAAGGATCATTACGTACGGGGGATTCTGAATCGAAACTTGAGTCTGACGTGAATTTTCGCTTTCAAGGGAATTCCGTTTTCCCTGCAAGAGCAAATCTCTGCAAAACGTAGATAAGGGCAGAATCATTGGTTCCCCTCGGTGATTCTGAGCACAATTTTTGAGTTGTAAAAGCATATTTTCACTTCCTGTACGAGTCACATCTCGGCCCTGGAAGATACGACAAACGACAGCATATTTGTTTATGTGAAATAGGCAATTATAATGCATTTTCACTTTTTGAGAGTAAAGAAAAAGAGCAAAGAAGTTTTGTCTATCTTTGGAGTGCTAACTGGTTTATTGTTTCTTAAGTTCAAAGTAAAAAATAATAGAGAATATATCAATTATGATGTTCAGAATTAGATCTAAAGGATTTCATTTTCAATCAAGACATGAAATCAAACTTGAAGCTCTCAATTGTGAACCAATTTCCGAAATAAGCTTTTAGAAAGGGAAACTTTTACAGTGCTAATTCGCGATCTTAAACATTTAAAAAAAATCATGTTATTACCTCTAAACTCATCTCTGGAAGTTCGTTGGGATACTCATCACTGAATATTAATGTTAGCTTCCATTCGCGTTCGCTTTCCAAATTAATCGTCAAAACAATATTAATTCCACCTAGTCAATAATGTAGTCTTATTAGATAAAGTGTTAAAAACTTAATCTTCTCGGACTTATTCTCACTTGTCGAAATGCGTAACTCGTTTACGGCACAGAAAATAGACTGCATAATCTCTAATTCATCCGATAAAATTTTATTATTCATCTCATAAGACGGTTCAGGGCATGCGGTCCGTTCTAAGAAAATCCTTCGATGAGTGATGAAGCACCGCACATTTAAGAATTCATTTGAGCTTCTATGACCGTAATTTTTTTACCTGCTAATACAGATTTTAATCTTGTTTCTCCTGTGAAAATGGGTCAGGAATAAAATTCCTAAACTCCATTATTCATTGTGATGGAAACCAGCGAGCGAAAAGCGGGTCAAAATCCGGAACCGCTCCACACCGCAATCGTTCGTAACTGGCCACTAGAGGGCCAGCCATATATATAGTCGGCGTGGGGCCCCGGTTTCTCCGGCCATGGAGCCAGCGAGTGCATGTCCGCCATAACCAGTGGTGGCTGTACCTTGGATCGGGGCTGTGGTTCCGTGGCTCTTGTTACGGCCTCATGCATCATTCCCCGCACGAAATCAAAGACAAGCTTTTAAAGGCACTGGACAAGGACAACAATGTAAGCTTTCAATAATTATCAGGTGTCAGGTGGGCTCGCATTAGCCAAAATTATTCCACTTTTGTAACTCCCCAAACGTTCACTCAACACGTTCCCCTTCCGTTCCCTGGCGTTGTCGTGGGCTCCCCATCCCCCACACAACTGGCAAAGACCCCTTGGCTTGACGGTGGCCACCATTTCCCTGGCCTGAAAAACGTTTGCTCTCCCCACAAGTTTGTCGCGAAAAAGGCGTCGTTCAACGCTTAATCGGGCGATTTGCACGGCGAAAATGGCACCATTGAGAAGCTGAGTTTCAGCACTATGTAATGGTGTAATGCACTAACCACTTTAACGCAGGTAAGTTAGGTGTCCTAGACGGCCAAATAGGGTTTTTGGATGGCTTCGAGAGATCGACGTTCCAAGGCCGAGTCCCGGTGCCCAGCCCTGCGACTGCCTGCAACTGGAAACACTGGGCATGCGTTTCCCAGCGAACAACAAGCCAGGACGGAGCGACGAGCCAGGCGCGGGATAAACTCGCCGCCACGCAAAACTTTTATCGACCGTTCTACCTCCCTAGGCATTTTTTTGCCCACCTTTAATCACAAACTTATCTCTCCTTTATCTCTCCCACTCTCCCTTATGCTTCACGGAAGGAAAATCTCCCAATTTTCCATCAAAATGTTTAGTGCATAACATTTAAGATTATTCGCTCTTAAAGTGGATACGATGTAATGTCTTGTAGTTAGATTAGAATTTCAAGTTATTTTGAACTTTAATTTGTCTTTGTGATTATGTTTAAGAACAGCATACTATTCCTTTAATAATCTTATATTCCTCGAGTATTCAACATGTTAAATTTGTGTTATTAGGTGTAAACAAGTATGTAAAGGGAAGTCCAGTCAGCTAGCCACAGATATTAAGTAATACAGTAAGGTTGTTGTGCAACAAAGTAAAAGCTCATAGAGAACCCTAAATATTTAGTTATTATGTTTGTGTAAATTTTTATATTTTTTGAAAACCAGGATGTTTAAAGTGTTTACGTCCATAATTCAATGCCCCTAAAGACTTCGTTCTTCATAAGGCGGACACCCAAAAGTCTCCTTTGTTTTCAATCTACATTTATTGATTTTTTTTTTCAGTTTCAATGTTTAAACGATTATTTTCCAATCAGGTGGTGGATATGGAACTGGCAATGGAAGTTATCAGCCTTTTGGAGCGAACACCGATTACCAAAGAAGCCTTGGAAGTAAATAAACTTGCTAATAACCGTAAAGCAAGGTTTTTAATAAATCATTTTCTGAACAAGGCCACCAGATTGGGCAAATACATTAACGAGATGAGAAAGAAAACACACAACGAAATTCTCGCACGCCGCGCCAAAGATCTCGTCCGCAGATGGCGGGATATGGTGGTGACTACCAAACCCACGGAAAATGGCACCGGCGGCACTGGCCCCGGACCAGGAACAGGAGGAGGCGCTGTTGCTGCTGCGTATAACAACAATAATAAACCCTCGATAACACCTCCGGTGGCCATGTTACGTCCCGTGGCCTCATCGCCTGCCTTAATTTCCTTACAACGCGCTGGGGGCGGTCTCATGAGTAGTCCCGCCTTGACGCGGCCAAGTAGTCGCAACACCAAGCCCGTGATTAGCCCGGCCTTACGCCAAGTGGCCAGTAGTCCCGCCTTCAAACCCATTCTCAGTCCTGAGTTTGCCTCCAGCGCGAGTACCAGTCCGAGTCTGAGTTTCTCGGCCCACAGCTCGCGCCCGACCACGCCGTCTACGGCGGCCATGATTCGTTCCCGGGTCCTAAGTCCCGGTCCGGGTCGACCGGTGACGGTGTTGTCTCGGTTGAGTCCCGCATCGCCTGTCAGTGTATCCAACTTGAGTTCCTATGCTCCCAAAATGGAAGGCGTGGCCAAAACCCATGCAGCCAATAAGCGACTCAGAAAAGAAGACGGGGAGGATGAACTAATCTTGCCGGAGAACAAGCGACCCCGCACAGCTAACGGCATGGACTGGATGGACGAAGAAAGTCGCGAGAGTGTGTCGAGTCTCATCAGCGTTGACGACAAAACGCCCCTAGTGGTCGAAGAGAGTAGTAGTAGTGTTTTGGAAGTTCAGGAGAAAAAACAGCGCCGCGGGCGGAAGCCCAATGAAGCGACGCGCAAAGAAGGTATGAGCGACGTTTTACGGCAGAAATTCGCCTCTATCGCCCGCACACCCAAAGTCAAGACGACGCAGCAGTTGTTAGAGGACTTGGCGAAACGCTCCGGATCGCCATCCTTGGCTTCCAAAGCGGAAACTTTGACGGTCCAACAGGAAACAGAAATGCAAGAAGTGAATCGAGTGAAACAGTTCGCAGCATCGAGTAGTCGGTGGGATGTGAAGGGCGATTCGCTTAGCAAGCTCTGGAAATCTCAGACGGGACCTGTAGATGGCGCGTCGGACGTTAGCGCGGCAAATGAGCGACTTCCGGTCGCGCCGATTCCGGTCAAAATCGAGTCCGTCGAGGATATTCTGGCCAAGTTACCTCCTATTGACCCTACTGTGCTGGAAGAGATCGAAGATGTGGGGGAAGAAGGGATAGCGAGGGTTGAAACGGTGGTAAATGAGGAAGCAATCGAACGTTTGCATACGGAACCGAGTGACCATGTCAATGGGACGAGGGACTACCAGAACCAATTCCGAGAATGGCACGAAACATTATCCGTGCCTTCTTACCAAGGCAATTTATTGCACCTGTTGCCTTACTGCGTCATAGATTAAAAAACAAGGAGAAAGTGTGAAGGGCTTGTTATATAAAGAAAAACGAGGGAAAAAGCAAAAGAAAAAATATTTCAAGTCAACAACTTTCAGTGCTCCGCCTATACCTTCCGTGGTTACCGCCTTCCCGCATCTTGTTCTACTACTAGTCGGCAGCAGGTCGGATGACGTCATAACGTCATTGCCACGCGACAACAAACAATTCGAACACTTGGTTTTGATTCAAAAGAAGCTCACTGTGAGCAAAAAATGTGGTGGTTATCGTAGCTTAAGTGAAGAAAACGTAAAACAGAATCTTAGCAATGTTGCGAAGCGATGAAAAAACAGTTTTGGTTTGCAATTTGAATGCCATTTCGTGGAAAATGCTAGTGTTTTTTTTTTTTTTTTTTTTTTTTGCTGCGTTTGAGAATTTTTCGAGTTTGTGAGGGGTTTGATTGGCGGCCTTGCTCTGTATATGTCATCTGTGATTGAACACCTTTCAAACAGACGGACTTGCCCAAGGCCGGACCTTGCCTTTTTTTTAAAGAAAAAGAAAAGTAAAATGCAGTTCAGGAATTCCAGATTTTTTCCTTCGAGTTCCATATCCATATTAGTTAAAGTTTTTGAGACACTTTCACTTTCCTTGCACAATATGCCAAATAATCTTGCAGGGTTATTTTATGTTTAGCTTCAGCAAAAAAAAAGAAAGAAAAAGAAATTCATGTTCTTGGAGAATCTAGTCTTGCCTCACAGAATAAGTTCCATAAACAGTCCCTCGAACTGCGTTTTTCTTCCAACTACAATCTACCAGAAAACAAGTTGAATTGTGTAGCCTGGTCAGGTTAGTAAGGCAAATCCTCTGGCTGCTGGGTGGCAGTGCCTCATTTAAAAATCAATTATAAAAAAGACTAAAAAATTCAAAATGACTAAAAAAAAGTGTATGGAGAAACAGCACCCAATCATTCCCCTGTGCGCAAAGATGTTTTTAAGCAGATTTAAGTTGAAGGCTGCGCGAAACACATTATTGACGAAAACAGTTTTATTGACAAAAACAGGGAATGTCCTTCGATTGGTGTGTTTGTACGTGTGGAATTTGTATGTATAATTTTTCGATGCTTTCTTGAAATGAGAATAATGCAGAACGGTTTAGTGTGTCGTGTTTATATCTTATAAAAGCAACCACGCAAGTGTCTCTCTCATCCCCAAAGCATTCGTAAGCGAAACATAAAGGCGGCGAGTTTCTATATTCAGAAAAAGATACCGTATGCGTTTGTGGATTTTTGTTGGGTTAGCCAAGAAGAAAGTATTCCTTAACGAACTCTTTCGAATAAAAGGGTGTTTCCCCTTCTGAACACTAGATTTCGCTACTACGTCTTTTTAGAATACTTATCAAACAACTGAAGTATATTTTTTTGTATTTTCTCATATTGTAGTGATTTACACAGTTCACTTCTTACAATGTCCTCGAAAAGCTTTGGCCATTTCCACAAACGAATTGCCTATTTTACGATTCTTAACATTGACCGCTTCGTAAAAATGCGCGCCAACCTTCTTCCGTTTCTGCTGACGATCCAAACTTCTTTTCTCCTTGGAAGTCAATTTCTGTCGGGGATTCTTCACCTTCTTTTCCTCTGCATCAGAATCCACTTCTTCGACGGCCTTCTTCTTCTTCTTTTTCTTGTCTTTAATTGAAGATACCACAAATTTGCCCCCAGCATTTTTCTTCGTAACCGTCCGCGCTTTCACAGCCACCGTTTTCGGCTTTGCGGGAGCTCCAATCACATCCTTTTCTTCTTCCTCTTCTTCTTCGTCTTCACCTTCACTTTCTTCCTCCTCAGAATCTTCCTCTTCTTCAACTTTCTGGCGTTTTAAGGGCGTTACCTCAGCTTCAGCCTCTTCTTCTTCAACTTCTTCTGCTTCGGCTTCTTCGTCAACCTCCAAGGGTTTAATGTCATCGTCCGTGTAAGGCAAATCTACCCTGATTTTACTAAAGTCCTGCGCTACCCTCAACTTCTCGTTCAGCTCATCTTTCGCTTTGTCGATTTTGGATCTTTCTGGCTCTTCGACTACTTTCTCCACTGTAGGGTGGTAGTCAGGTGGAGGTACAAAAAAAGGGAGTTTGCCTCTCTGCCAATCATTAAGAACCATTTTCGCAACCGCGACGACATCAGGTTCGCCATGTTTGAGCAACTTGCCTGTTTTGCGCGACAGCTGTTCCAGAAAATCTTGGGCATCAACCCAGTCATCAATTTTATAGGTTTTCTTCACATAATCTTTCTTAATTCTATCGAGAATTGGTTTGATAAAATCATCGGGCATCTGGATATTCTCTACCCTAACCACGCCTTTCAGGACTTTCTCTTCATCCGTCTCACCCGTTGGGTAAACCACCCCGGGACAATCAATCAAGAAAATTCGCCTCATGAGCGTAATATACTGCCAGACCTTAGTTTCTCCTGCAATAGGTGCTACTTTGCAAACTTTCTTCGAACGGAGGGTGTTAATCACTGAGGATTTACCCACGTTAGGGTACCCAATGAAACCAACGCTAATTTGCTTTTTATCTGCGTGGAGTTTGCCGAACTGCCGTAATAAGTTAATTAACGAGCCTTTGCCGAAAGGGTGAGTGAGGGAGGAGCGGAAAGCCATGGTAGGGTATTCGCGGCTAAGGGTTTTAACCCAGCGTTGGGTCACCCAGGTCGGGACAAGGTCAACTTTGTTGAGAATGAAGAAGAGATGTTTGTGCTGTTTTTCTTTTTTCAAAAACTGCTCTACTTGCTTGCAGCGAGTGCCCATTGGGTCTCGAGCGTCAAGTACTTGGATGATGACATCAGATGAATCGATGACTTTATACAACTCGCCCCAAATCCGCTTGCTGAGCCCAGCTTTGAACACCATTTCGCGTGTTAGATCGTAAGAATCAGGCGCGTCGCGGACTAAACTCGAATCTTTTTCTAGGACGTAGTTATCGCCAGACTGCTGGGCTTGGTCGAAGTAGCATTCCAAGTCTGTATGGGCTAAACTGGGCCGTTTGCGGCTCTTCTTCGGGCCAAAAACGCTTTCGAAGGATTCCGTTTCTAGCACGTGGACCCGTGCGAATTTGGCGGTTTCGTTGAGTAGCGTCACTGGTAGTCTTGTTTGCTTCATCACCACCTACGTAAACAAACAAAAACAGAGAGTTTCCCGTTTTAGATTTGGTTCTTTTTAAGTTTAAGTAGTGCTAGTTTATGTATTAGGTTAGGCATAGTTTCAGGTGTAGTACCTGGTAAGGATCCTTAATAGCTTTGCCAAGTTCTTCTTGGAATTTCTGTAAGGAATTCTGGGAGACGACTTTGATATTGCCAAACCATTTTTGGCTGGGTTCTACCCTAGCGACAGTGCCTGGTTCCACCTTCGATTGGAAGGGAGCTGCGCGGACTATTTTGCCCGAACGATCGCGCTTGGCTTTGAAGTTTTTGTACATTTTTAGCCGTTTAATGGTAGCTTTATCCCTAGGTTTGGCTACTCCTTTTAGCCCAGCTGTGGAACGTTCGGCATTCATGCTGTGGCCGGATTTGTTAAACGTCTCCCGTTTGGTCAGCTTCTTCTTTTCCCTGGATTTCGCCATTGTGTCTCTAAGAATACAGGCGTTAGTTAGTTGGTACAATTTGTAATTAACTTATAATTTAGCTAATTTTTGCTCTAAAGTACTTGGTGTGTGGGAATCCTTGGCCGAACAAATCAAGCAAATCACTACGCAATCCCTACAACGAAAACACGTGCTAAAGAGGGTACAAATGCCATCTAGCAGCAAGAAAAAAAAGCTTCGAAAGCAGCTCGTGGTTCTTGGCTCGAAGTTCCTGTTCCTTGTTTAGACCATCAGGAAGTTTTCGAAGTATCGAACTACTTCTACTTCTAGAGAATTATGCTTATGGAACAGAATTTTCGTGCGAAGGCTTGGTAAACTATCGTAGTTCAACAAAATTTCTACATGTAAAACGATTATCATATTGTAAGAATTATTTTCTGAACTAGTTTTGTGTACTAAAGCAGGTTTGTAAGACGCAATTGAATTATGGAAACGACCAGAAAGCCGGAATGTGTTTATTGCAAAACATCAACAAAAGACTGCCCCCCGTCTGCACCAGCCTTTACTTGTAGCAATTGCTCGTATTCTATTCATCCAGGATGCTTAAGAAAAGGGCCTCCCCAAGGGACTTTGCTGGGAGATGCTTTTTACCATGTCACTTGCACCAAATGCTGCAAATCGGACATCGAAGTCATAGCCCGTCCAAAACTACCTTGGTATTACACCTTTCACATCTTTTATTTAAACATTGCCAGACATTTTTTTCAACACTAAAGATCTCGTATAGGTTGGATATCATCCTGATTTCTCTATACAATATGGCTCTAGACAAGGATATCCCTAGTAAAAATGGCTATTTTCACTACAAACGCCAAATTGCCGCGTACGTGAAAGAAAAATGGAACATGCTCTTTCCTCCTAACGCGTAAAATTAAATTATCTCGATTTTTTTTCTTTTGAAACAAAGAATCTCTACAGGAGCGTTTCCAAAAATTGGGTCATTTCGCTCTCTTCCGTGCTTTCAAGCTTCAGTCCGGCGCTCTTCGCGTCTGGAACGAAAGAACTCAAAGAACTGGGTTGGTGGAAATTAGCTCGATTGGCACCTCCAGCAGAATTATTAGCTGCCAAGCGCCAGACTCAAGCAGGCCACGCCCAGATGCCCCCGGGTCCAATTTCTCGCTATCCAGTAAATCCTTATTGATTTAATTACAGCTTTTACACGTTGAAAGAAAATTTCGAAAAGTTCCAGCATAGTTCTAGCTCCTTTATTTATGAATTTCCATTAATGGCAGACTGTTTTCAGGGAACAAGAAAGAAAAAGAAGGAAAGCCAAGAAAATGTTGCAGTGGAAGTAGTTGTGGACTCGGAAGATTCGCTGAGCTCCAATAGCATCTGGACCCCGGCACCTTCTGTTATGGAAGACGAAGATTCCAACGAAACGAGCGTTTCAACCAGTACTGCCAGTAATAAAGGGAAGGCGAAAGAAGAATGGCTTACAGCAGAAGGACTCAAAGTCAGCGAAACAGTGCCAGAGCACCTATTCACGGACCACGATAGTCCAATAGATTACGAAATTGAGGTGGACGACGGTTTCGCCATCCATGAAGAACTTTCCTTGGATATTACGAACTTTGCTATAAAAAAAAGCGAGTATGTCGTTCCAAGAGCGGACGAAGTCAAGGAAATCAAAGAGGAGGAGGAAAAAGAGCTTGTTAAAAAAGTAAAACGCAAAAAGAAAGAAGAAGATCACAAGACTGCCAAGTAAGAAAAGCACCAAAAGTGCTTTGGTTAGAATAAATCATGAATTTTTGGATCGTAGGTTGGTCCAGATGAGTGTTTATGAAGAGCAAGTCTTGTTACGGAAATTAGAAACGTTAAACCATGCAGGAAAGTTGAACCCCGAAGGTTATCGCTTAAGACGGAAATTAATTCTGCGAAAAAATTGCAGAACTTCTGGCAGAGCCGTTTTTAATTTTGATAACGTCATAAGCAAGCTAAAGGGGGGCCCTCTGAATGATTCGAGTCCCAGTCAGATAAGTCGATCCTCAGAGCAACGGGTTTTGGATCGATTTTATGTGAGAATACTTTTTTGTTTTGAAAATCATGTGTTCACGCTAAGTTCATCATTTGTATTTATTTAGGGTGGAATTCATCACGTAACGGAGTATCAAAGGAAATCAACTAGTTTCAAAGTCAAGTTAATTGGAGGAGAATCAACGCCGCAATCATTTGTCAGTCCTTATACTGGGAGGCAAGAAAGTTTTAAAAATATTCCCAACTTAGTTTAACAATTTGGGACAATTTTCCATAGATCGTTAAAGCCGTTTATTCGGCGTGATTTCGAATCCAAGCCCCTTAAAGCGAAATTACTGGAGGCTATTCGACAAAGAGGGTTAGAAAAGGGTTTTCTGGATAGCTTACCCTCAGCAATACCTGTAGATTATTGTTATGTTCAGCCTCAACATATACCGGCCGTTAATGCCCTTTGTAGAGAGTTTTTTTGGCCCGGAATCGATCGTAAGTCGAGTTTAGTTTCTATAATCAAATAAAAAAAAATCTATTTTAATATAAAATTTTGTAGACAATATAGTTATATATTTTCTGTGTAATTCTAGCGTAAAGTAATAACTCTTAATACTTGCAATGGAGATAGATATACTGCACCTTAATTGTTACTATTTAATTGAATTATTTTGATGTTTTTTTCTAATTTAAAAAAGCGGTGATTGTGTTACATTTTAAATATAATAAACATTCATTTTGTATTTTTTAGTCCGGGAAGTTTTGCAGTATCCAGACTTTTCTTGTGTCGTTCTCTATCGAAAAGTAGTAGTGGCGTTTGCATTTATGGTACCTGACGTTTGTTATAACGAAGCTTATATTTCATTTATTTTTACACATCCGGATTGGCGGGGCGCTGGGATTGCCAAGTTTATGCTCTACCATTTGATACAGGTAAGAATTTTGACTTAAGACTTTGAAAGGGAGATAGTTATTGTTGTGGGTTTTGTTTATGTGTAGACCGGAATGGGAAAAGATATAACTCTACATGTTTCGGCGACAAATCAAGCGTTGATTTTGTACCAGAGGTTTGGGTTTAAGGTTGAAGAATTTATTACTGATTTCTTCGACAAGTATTTGCCTGCTGACAGTAATCAATGTAAACATGCTTTACTCATGCGATTGTGTAGGTAAAATACAATGAAGATTAATTTTTTGTAAATGAAACGGTTCCCCGCCTTTTCTTAAACCCTAACCTCTCATTGGCTGGGATCACACGTGGGGAGGCGGGGACAAATTTCGTTCGATTGTTTTGACGTGGCGTTTGCAGGCGAATTTCATCGCGTTGCGTGTTTTAATACTGAGAATGGCTCAATTTGTAGACGATACAGGTAATTAACTACTCATTTAAACTTCATAGCTTATAGTTATACACAATAGCTTTTGTTAGGTTTGTTGGCAAAGCTTTCAGAGTTGAAATTTGATGTATCAAATGGAGTGGTACAGGTGCAACCTAACCAAAGTTTACCCACGGACGCACAAACGTTACAAAACCTAGGAAAAGGTGAAATTTAAGTTATTTACTTTAGCTTTTTTTACTCAAGTTCCTATTCAATTTTGTATTATTGTTGGATTATCCTGCTAGTTTTGACGGCTTTGGATGATGAAATTAAAAGACAAGTCTCTGACAGCTATGAAAGCTTATTAAAACAAGCTAGTGGGATTTTGCATCTTGAAAAAGTGTTGGGAATGATGCAAACTCATGTTCAAGTATTGTTTTTTGCTTTTTTGAATTGTAACTTATTGTATTTTTGGTAAATTAATTACTTGTTTGAAAAAGGGCTTAGTTTCTGGGGTTGATCTGTTGAAGAGAAGACTCGCAGAGCCTTACATCCAAATGGAGACTCATTTAAGGATGTTAGCCCGTTTACAAAGCGCCTGTGATTTACTAAGAAGAGTCATAAGGATTTTGGCATTGGGAAAGAAACTCGAGCAGCAAATGCAGACTGGCAACACAGATATTGCCAAAACTGCACTGATTCTCAAAGAAATGAGTAGGCAAAACTTTGATTTGGCTTTCCTCATATGTTCGCATTAATAACCATCGTTCCATACATAGGTCAAGTGTGTTCGGACCTTGATTTAACTTCAATTAAGGTTCTGGAGAAGGCTGGCAGATTAATGGTCCAAGTCAGGTCCGATTTGGAACAGCAAGCTCAGTTGCTCATTACGAAAGGGTTGGAATCCACCAATCAAAGCCAAGTAAGTCGAAAAACTAAACCAGATTTGCTTAATTGATTGCAATTTCTAATGCTGTGCCTCTTAGATCGGAACAGCTTTGCAAGTATTTCACCATTTGGGCATTCTGGATAGCAAAGTGGATGCTTCGGTCCAAGCCATGAAAGCCAAAATCAAAAACGACATTAAGTCCTCCCTCGATGTCCAAATTTCCGTACAGTCAGCAGGTGAAAATCAAGCTCCCAAAGGTATTTTATTACATTTTCATCTCGATAAACATAAGTAATTACATTCTCTGTAAATTCGTCTCAAGTTCCGGGCAAAGCAGTCCTTCCATTGCCGTCGAGTAATGCGAATATGCGGTTGATATTGTGGACTAACATGGATAAGCTTATGGATTCTATTATGCAGCAACTTTTGCAGGTAAATCTAACAGTTCGGAAATAAATCTAGCAGTTTAAGAACGATAACTAATTACAATTTGATTAACAGGTTTCCCATTTGCAAAGAGTTTTGGTCAAAAAACGAGATGTGGTATCCCAAGTGTGCTTCATGGAGTTATTACACGGAAATCAGGCCACACATATTACTTTGAACCAACAGTGGTGGTCGCATTTGACTTCCGTACTTTGTGAAGAATTCCTCAGAGCTTCAAACAGTAACAAAAAAAAAAAAAAAAATCTTTAACATGGAATTTGGGTTTGTTAGGATCGCCTTACTTGAAGCAAACGTTTGAGAGCGAATATCCTAAGTTACTCAAGTTATTCCTCGACTTGTGGTCTCGTGTGAAAGATAGTGGTGTTTTCTCGGAGGAAAACAAGCCTGAGTCGTGGCGTTTTGACAGTAAACTCAATTTTGAGTATGTTTTTTTTTTTTACTAAAGATGTTAGTAATAACTTATGTATAAGACTGGACTAATTTTGGTTTGATTTGTAGTGGTGGTAGCTTTCTTAGGTCTACACTTGAGTCTTTTCAAACCGCATACGTCGCACGATCCTTATCCCGGTTACTAGACCCTGTTCATTTAATGTTTTCGGGTGAAATTGACCAAGAACAAGCTCCGCCCGATGGAGAAGCTGATTCTGTCCTCAAGGTTATTGGCAGGTAAATTATTAAACAAGAACTTAAATTTAAGTTAAATGCTAAAGTATACTAAATAAGAAAATTTAAAAAAATTCCTTAGTGAACTGAGTGCTTTTAAAGTTGATTCTGGGTTGGGGATCATGGTCTGCAAGAACATTGCAGAGACAATCCAACTGCTGCGAACCAAAGCTGACCAGTTAGTAGTAAGCGACGCTGATGCTACGCAAGTTGTTGGTAAGTTTGAAGTTTGGGATTTGGTTCCTAGGAATTCTTTCATCGTTTAAAACCATTTTCATTTATATGCAGGTCCACCTACACCTGTGCAGGTTCGAAATGCTGGGCTGGTCAACTTGATGTACCATTTTACTCAAGGCTTACAAGGTGTTCTGGAGCAATCGCGTATTCATCCTGATGGAATGCAAGTAGTACAAAAAGCGCTAATTAACACACAGAACGCAGCTGTGGCGATTCTCCATCCGTTCTTTGCGGCTATAGTCAAAGCTACTGAATCCATTCTACTGACTATGCACAGCGAGGATTTTTCGACGTATGATTTAAACATTCATTTTGAAGACGATTTTTATTTATTTTTTAATGATGCTGTTCGTTTAGAGAAATCGTTGCTGAGACTGTGGGATGTTCTTTATATATGAAGGAATTGCAACATTTTTTGTCCAGGGTTGGTACAGATTATGTTCCGTTGTACAACTGCCCCACGTTAGTCAAACCTGAGTAAGTTATCGAATTTTGAATATTTGTATGGTAAAAGGTGTATTTAGATTGCGAGCTTTGGCTTCTCGCTGCATTGAGCTGTTCGTAAGACACGTGACTTTGATTAGACCGTTGGGAGAAGGTGGAAAGATTCGTATTGCTAATGATTGTGGGCAGGTAATTTTGTTTTGAATAAATTCAGTGAAGTAGAAATTAATTTTGATGTGGGATTAGATGGAGATGGCTCTTACTCCTGTGTTCGAAAACCCTTCGGAATTGGGAAAGGTGTTCAAAGCATTAAGATCCTTAAGATTGTTGATTTTCCAAAGCGTAGAGCATATTCAAAATTCTCCGATCTTGGGCGATATTTTGTCGTACAGTACTGTTTTGCATTTCTTGTTTTCCAAAGCTCCGGTTGAGCTGCAATCGCCACATCAGGTAATACACTAAGCACTTCGGTGTTCTTGAAACTTTCATGTTATTTTGTAGAGTTCTGGTTGGTCATTACGACGGTACTCGGAATGGCTCGATGAGCACTTGGAAGAACGGGATAGGCTAGTTTTGATTAAGCGAGCTTTGGAAACGTACGCTCAAGCTGTCAAGGATAAGAATTTGAAAGAGTATGCGCCTATATATTCCATAATGGTTTCTTTGTTACAGGCTGGGCTGAAAGTCCTTGCTAGATGATAAGTTCAGTTTTATAAGTTTTGTAGATTTTTGCTTGAAATTCGAGTTATGCGTTACATTAGGGTTAAAATTATTTACAATCTATACATAATACATAATTTTTGCTCGATATACTCAAGCTGATATAGAAGTTATTTACAAAACCATCGTGTTGTCCCAAAAAGTTGTCATGCGAAGTAAGAAGACCATGACCGGAGTAGACTTTTTTATGGTCTGGATTTTGTAAACGAGTGGAAAGTAGAAATCTTTTGAGGGTAAAACGTTCCAGAGAGTCAAGTTTTTAGGTGTTGTATAAAGTTCGTGGCTTTCTGTTATGGAAAACAGAAAGAGAAGACTATTGAACGACCTTAAATAATATTCCTCGCTGCTTTCACATACCAATGGATCTTCTGCTTGTGACTAGTGGTTAAACGCATTACGTTTCATTTTCTAACCTTTCCAACTGCAGTTATTGGTACTTTAAGGCAAGATTGACAGTTACTGTACAAGTTTTGAAAATTACGTAGAAATTGTAACGCTTGTTTTGTGATCATTTGCTTTTCTTGTCAAATTTATCCCTCCCAAACATTATTATAATGCTCAGTTTTCCAAATCTGTTAAAGTTTTTGTTCTGTGACATTTTGCAGTTCCAAAAACTAGATTCTAAAATCGTGCAAATGAGATAATTTTGCTTCCAGCCGAAATTCCTTATTTGCTTATTTGTAGTACCCAAAACGTTCCCCGTAAGTTTGTTTTCGAAAAGTGTCTTTTTTTGTTGTGCGATTTAGAATTTTTTGAAATAAAAGCGACAATTTTGAAATTTTTGCGAGATTTTTCAAAAAATCCGCTGAAAGGGGTGGAGCTTATAAAAAAAGGACGAATCCTATTGGTGGAATCGGCCAAAAAGTGGGCGTGGCTTCTTTTCGAGCCAGGAAAGCTTTTTCAGGGCTTTTCTCCATAAGGAATAACGTTGTATCAAGGGGGTCCCCTTGAAAAATCGTCGAAAAATGAGAGCCTCGCCCCTTCCCTGTTCCCAGCTCCCTGCTCGGTTTCCTATCCCTGATATTCGAGCTCGTGATGCCGAAGCTTCACAATATCGAATATTGGTATAGGAACATTGCCGGGAAGGCATAAGGTATAGAGAGAGGAAGCCATTTTATTTTCGTTTTTTTCACGAAATAAAGTGCCTCGACCGGGTTTCGAACCTGCGACCTTCTGATCACAAGGTTTGCGTGTTATCCACTCGGTCATACGCTTATATATAAAGGGCGTTGAAACTTCTATAAATGCAACATATGTAAGCTCAAGAGTAAGCTGGTGTATTTTGCATAAGGTGCTCCTAGATGCCACTATCAAGGCACATTGGTTCGCGGTTTATCGTTTGACATTAGTTTCTGGATACAATTCGATAGCGAGTTGCGAACACTGGAAAGGGCGCCTTTTGACGTTTACTCTTGTCGCTGCAACAAACAACTTGTATTATTAATCCCAAATTGCCTAGGTGGGATTTATTTGTCTAATATTTTGCTCTTAGTGTAAGGAGAAACTATGGGTAAGCGTAAAAGTAAACGGAAAGGACCCACCAAGCGTAAAGCTATCGAGCCACTCGACACCCAGTTTAACTGCCCATTTTGCAATCACGAAAAATCCTGCGAAGTTAAAATGTAAAGTTTTAGTAGTAAACTGTATTGTACGATCCTAACTGATTACAATTTTACAGGGATAAAGCACGAAGCACTGGCCGAATTACCTGCCGGGTGTGCTTGGAAGATTTCCAAACTACTATAAACATCCTTTCAGAGGCTGTCGACGTTTATAACGACTGGATTGACGCTTGCGAAACAGCTAATTAAACTAATCGAAGCCTCATTTCGTTGTCATCTCCATCCATGTATGCTCCAGCTCTTTTTATCAGTTTATGTACCCTCTTGTTTTGGTTCGCAATATCCAAATACAGTTCCATTCAATTTAAACTCACAAATAAAAACCGATCAAAAAACACATTTATGACAACAACGCTTTAACTTGCTTTGCGCACTCAGAGACTTTAACGGGTTCCACTACGCTAGTTAACTCCTGGACGATCCTCTTAGCATCAATAGATTGCGCTAACGCCACAGCCTCTTCATCCTCTTGCAATAACGTCCCCAATCCAACCAAAGCTCGGAATTGTGCTTCTCCATCCTTTGCCAGCTCCAGAATTTCAACTAAAACGTTCACCGTCTTAGATTTCAGCTCCAACGCCAGGTCGTCTTTCTTAGCTTTCTCACCAAAAAGCAGAATAACCGTGTTTAAGACCAACGTCGCTGCCGCCACCTGGATGTTCTTCACCTGAGGAGCAGGAGTTGATTCCGGCAACGCTTTTAAAGTTCCCAAAACTCCCACCAATAACGAATCACAGTTTTGGCGAATAACATCCTGACCAGACTTATGAAGGCACAAATTCGCCAACATACGCAAAGCCAGTAAGATATTAGGAGGGACTGGCAAGGGGGAGGCGCTGATGAAAGGCGCCAAATACGGGTAAATCTGGGTATGACCAGAAATAGCTTGGAACAGTTTCTGTTGGCGAAGGGCTAAACGCAGCAAATCCAACACAGGAAACAAGAATTCTGTGGGGAACAAAAGATCCATCGATAATTTTTCTCTTCAAATTAGCTAATACAGTTAATTTAGCCAAAAAAGCGCTATTTGTTATTTGAGTACCTGGTGGCCATTCCATTAGCGTTTTAAGGGTCTGTATAGCAAGTTGGTCGAAAGTATCGCCTTCTCGAGCTAAAGAAGCCAAAGAAGGAATCACTTCTGCCATGACTCGGACATCTGGACTGACCCGTTCGTTGAATTCCATAATTTTGCCCAAAATTGCATCCACGTTAGCTTGGTCAAAGCGTAAACAGGTTTGGATAGGAAAATACCGTACTGAAATACAGAAAAGCATTAACAAAATAAAAATAAACAACTTCAACGTTTTACAACTTCACAGGTTCCGGATAATTTTTCATGTCATATATCTTAGATCACTTTAGATTATTCGTCTTAAGATTATTCAACTTCTGTCTATCCGATCCGATCGAATACTGCAAAACCTTAAAAAATCTAAGCTCGGAACTTTGATCGGGTTCAGTTCCGATCATTTTATGGGAAACAATAATATCTACAAACTTTGAATAAAAATAATAATAAAAGAATACAATAAAAATCGAAATGTTGCCATTAGATGGCCTGATTTGATCCATAAATTTAAAAAAATCAGATCAAATGATCGGATAAATCTGACGAACATTTTTAAAAGATCCAGAACACTGGTAGCAGTGTTCTGTATCGATGCTTTTTGTGTGCTCTTAGATCACTTCCGATCGTCATCAACTTCTGTTAACCCGATCAGATCAAAAGGTGCAAAACATCAGAAAACTTAGATCCGATCAAAAAGATCCGA
This sequence comes from Lepidurus couesii, assembly GCA_022832235.1. Classification (NCBI taxonomy): domain Eukaryota; kingdom Metazoa; phylum Arthropoda; class Branchiopoda; order Notostraca; family Triopsidae; genus Lepidurus; species Lepidurus couesii. Next base: position 69,324 of record JAGJRP010000100.1, read on the forward strand.
ATCGAACAGATCAGATCAACGATCCGTTCAAAGTTCCGACCATTTTATGTAAAACAATAGTAGGAATAAACGGTGTTACAACCAGAATAGAAAAAATTTCGAATAGACGGCCTGATTTTGGATCGGTCGGGATCGATAAATTTCCCGAAAAAATCGATCAGATCACTGCCGATTTAAGGTCAACGCCGATCAGACCAAAAATGACCGATTGAACTGATCCAATCTTTTTAAAAAGATCCAGAACACCGACTGGTAGGAATCGATTTTTACTTGACTGAGTTTCTGTTGACATGGGTACGACCGTTCCAGCAGGCACGTACCTCCCACCTCCCGTGAAAGGATCAGCTCCTGGTACTGTCTGAGATGATGGAGGTGCTGGACCTGACGACCCGGGAACATATCGATTCCCTCCTGGAAAACAGATGAGAAAGAATTACATTTTGTTCCTTAAAAGTTCTCGATAAAACTGTTTAGGGGTCAAATTACCCGTAAAGGGGTCAGCATAGGATCCAGTAGATGCATTAGCTGCATTCAATTGCGTTGAGGGAATATTTTTGATAATAAAGTTGGCAATTTCGTCTAGAAAGTGCTGGCTAAGATCGTGTTGGTGAATGAACTTCTGGGCGGCCGTATAAGGATCATCTCCGATGTTGTAGGGTAGTTTCAAGTGTGGTTTGCCTTCCTCGATATCCACGCTAAAGACGTAATCATACGCTTGACCCATGTGCATGGTTTTGGCGCCGGTTTTATCCGCATCGCCCTCTGTGGCTGCTCCGACCACGTCACCAATCTTAACCCATTCACTTTGAGCTGTGGACCAGCTATAACACGTCACAAGTGTGCCCTGACGCACAAGTTTCGTCTGCCCTTCTCTTTTTCCTGGCTCATACAAGGATTCAGGTCCAGGTAACCTAAAATCAAAGGATTCCATCAATAATTTATTTTTTACTACGAATTTTTGTCTGGGAAATTTACTCGCTGACTTTTACTCCTCCTAATTCTTGCTGAGCTGCTAAAGTAGTTGAAGCGAGTTCTTCCTGGAAAGCTTTTTGTATGTCAGCGGACGATTTTAAGGCAGGGTCAGCAGTAAAAACTCGGATGACACCGTCACTAAAAATGAATGGTTTAGTTACATTAGAGCCATAAACCTTGATGTTTACCTGCTTCCTGAGACTAAATCATTATTGGGTAAAGAAGCTAAGGCCCATACGCTTTGAGATGGCAAATGGATCGTTTGCAAGCAATCTGTGTTTCCTTCTAAAGACCACAAACGAATTGAGCGATCTTCGCCAGAACTGGCGAAATGTCGACCATCAGCCAAGACAGTTAAGCTACACAAGATTGATCCAAAAGTTAGGAAAATGTGATGCGATAAGAGGAAAGCCATTCTAGTTACCCATAAACGTAGTTTGTATGGCCATAGAAGACTTGGGAGCATTCTCCAGTAATGAGCCATCGTCTTATGGAGGCATCATTGGCCGCTGACAGAAATTCTTTCGGGCTTAAAACTGCCAGTGCTCGAACACAGTCTGTATGCCCCAGGAACTTGCGAGCGATCTGCGTTCCTTGCCAAAGAACAATGGTTTTGTCGGCAGATCCAGTTAAGCCACAAACATCGGTGAGGGAGGAGCCTGACGAGATCAATGCTACGCACCAAACTGCGGCTGCGTGCCCTGACAAGGTAGCTACGCATTCGTCACCTTGCCACACTTTAGCTGTTTTATCCCATGAGCCACTAATAAGGAAGTTCTGGCCAACCGTCAACGCACAGACTAAAAACAAAATAGGAATGAAGGGATTTTAGAGGATGAGTACTCATTAGAAGTTAATTTACCTGTGTCTGAATGGCCTTTAAGGACGAATACAGGCTCTGGGAAGAGCGGTTTATAGCCTCGGATTAAATGATCGTTACTACCAGTAAAAACCAAGCCTTCTGGATAAGTTGTAGTTGGCAGCATTACACCAATCGCCGAGACGAAGCCTTGGTGACCAGAATAGGTCATGACGTCCGCAAAACCGATTCTAAGCAAAACGAGTTAATAACGGATTTGATAAAATTGTCTGATATTGATTAATTCTAGAGTCTATAGACACCCAAATATATTTCGAACAAATTATATTACGATATAGTTATAGTATGAAACAGAGGACGACACATAACAAGTTAAATTAATTTAGGTAAATTTATTAAATCAAGACCAGCTTAGGTTAAAAACCCTCTAGTGTTCAGCGTTTTAAAGACGTCTTCGAAATTATTGTGCCTCTAGCAAAATTAATATGGAATTTACCCATCAGGACGCCATAGCTTGGCAGTTTTGTCTCGAGAAGCTGACAAAATACATCCATCTAAAGTGACAGTTAACGCACGAACGTCTTTGGAATGACCAGTTAAGACGGCTCGCAACGCGTAAGCAGTTTCCATGGATCACACGTTAATTCACGAACACAAACTAATGTAATGTTCCGTAAGTGATCAAGCGAATTCCAACGACCGAACTTATAAACAAGGCTGTGGGTAAAATACGAACCGCGAATTAGGAACGAATGTGGGAAAAATTGTGTGCTTGGAAATCTTTCAATTATGAATTTGTAAATAATTCTTACATTTTTGGTGCGTCTTCGGCAAACTTGATTATTTAAGAAATTTAGAGGCCATAAAATCAACTTTAAAAATGAGTGAATCTCCGTGGTGGAGATTTATGATGGTAAACATAAAATACGTTTAAAAAAGCCGTACCCTTATTCGAAACGTGTCTTTTTACGATTTTCTTTTATCTATACAGGCCGGCGGAGCTGCAGGGACAGCTGTCGATGTAATTTTATTTCCATTGGACACCTTAAAAACGAGATTACAAAGCCCAGTTGGTTTCGCCAAAGCCGGAGGTTTCAGAGGCATTTATTCTGGGGTTGGTCCTGCGGCACTCGGATCGGCACCGACTGGTAAATAAACATAACTTTACCTAAATAAAAAACGCTGATTATCTTTGCATAGCTGCTACATTCTTCTGTTCCTATGAAGCAGTTAAAGCTTTGGGATCCAAAACTTGGGGCCAAAATAACCCATTTGTTCACATGGGAGCCGCAGCCGTTGGCGAATGCGTAATATTTCCTAGAATGTGGGGCATATTAATTAAAATTAGTATTTTATTAGGCAGCTTGCATCATTCGTGTACCTGTAGAAATTATCAAACAAAGAAGGCAAGCGTTACACCACACCTCAAGTCTCCACCTCTTAAAATCGGTTTTAAAGTCGGAAGGTATCTGGGGACTTTATCGCGGATACCTAACCACAGTTTTGCGTGAAATTCCATTTTCTTTCATCCAGTTTCCCTTATGGGAAGCTACCAAAGCTGCCTGGAGCCGAAATCAAGGGTCTCCGTTGTACCCTTGGCAGTCAGCGATTTGCGGAGCTCTATCAGGTATTTTAACGCAAGAAATAAGAAAAAAAGAAAAACTCAAATGTATTATCGTGTGATAGGAGGAATCGCTGCTGGACTTACCACACCCTTAGATGTGGCTAAAACTCGGATTATGTTAGCGGATAAGACCAATCAAGATGCTCGGGGTCACCTTTTGCCTGTCCTTCGCCAAATTTACACTCGTCAGGGTTGGAGAGGGTAAGATGACAGAAAAATAGACTTCTGTTTAAACTGTAATGGTTAATTAATTCGGAATATTTTCCTCCAGACTTTTCGCTGGAGTTCTGCCGCGGGTTCTATGGATTTCAGGAGGCGGTGCGATATTTTTGGGTGTGTACGATAAAGTGCAAATTTTATTGAAAACGTGATGTCTCATCCCATACGCTTTATTATTTAGTCACGGGATTTCGTAGCCAAAAGAATAGCTTTATTTGCTCAACAGTTTAAGTGTCATATGTTGTGTTGAATAAACGATAATTTTGAAGAAAAATTTCTCGAAAGTACCTAGTCTTAGTTCAGCTATCTTGTACGTACCGACCACGCTCCCATTCATACAGTTAGAATTACATAAAGGTGATCGGTTACCTTCCTGATTCACTTTCGAATCATACTGGGTTTACTGCGAAGTCCGAAATATTGTCCCAAATATGGAAGCTTTCGCCATCTATTGAGATTCTACTCCCTGAAAGACCCCCGTTTGCCTACGCCTAGGTGGCGTTTGGATCTCTTAAGTAGTGTTGTAATTGTAGCAGGGCCATTCAATTATTTACATTGTGCCTCTGAAAAGTGAGAAAACACGATTTCTTTCTAATTTTAAAAGTTTCTTGGTCGTCCATTATGGAAGAAAATAATGATGCTTTATCTACTCCTACTTTCCTAACCGGTGACGGGCAATACGTACCCCACGAAGGTAAAATCTTAAGTCTTAACTTAATAATATTTAAATTTTTATAAATCAATTTCCGTTTGCAATATGCAAACGTGGCAATTTACTGTACTTATTAAAACCTTATGAGTTAGATGGAAATGAAAACCATTTGCTTGAACCTGGTGATAACAGCTTAAGTGGGGAAGGAGCTGACGACTCGGGCGCTGAAAGTAGTGATCGTTCTGGCCATCCTTTGCGAGAACAAGACCGTTTTTTACCTATCGCTAATGTAGCTCGCATCATGAAGAAGTCCATTCCCAAAAGTGGCAAAGTAAACTTTATTTTCCGTGGAAATCCTCTCTTTTAACCTTTTTCTCTTCTCTAGATTGCCAAAGACGCTCGTGAATGCGTTCAAGAATGCGTTTCCGAGTTCATCAGCTTCATTACCAGCGAAGCTAGCGATCGCTGTCACCAAGAAAAACGCAAAACCATCAACGGAGAGGACATCCTATTTGCCATGTCCACTTTGGGCTTCGACAACTACGTAGAACCCTTGAAAGTTTATCTCCAGAAATTCCGCGAGTCCATGAAAGGCGAAAAGTCCTTGACCGAGTCTCTAGAAGAAACCGAAGAAGAGAGTTATGGTAATGAACCCATCAATTTGCATTTGTTTTTAAAAGTATTTTCTTGTCTTAGACCCTAACAGTTTAACCAGTGCAACCGTCTCAGCTGACCAGCAAGGCACCACCAATATGATCTTCTATAGCGGAGGACAAATGACCCAATTTCCACTCTCTTAAGTAAACATTTTCTCGCTAAATTAAAAAAAAAAAACTGTCTATTTTTACCGTGGAAATGTACAAACATGTCAACACTCGCTCATCATATTGAATCCACCAAACACTTTGCCACTTTTTCCCCCCTTTTCCTGGCTGTCCCGTGTGGGCACAGTTGGTTATTTTTAAATGACCAAGAGATCTTAAGCTTGTCGTCAATACAAAAGTATCACATCCAAAAAACACTTTCTTCTCCTCTTTTTACCTGGTCCCCATTCAGAATTCATTCAGCATATACTCTTCATGCACGCATTGGTTGAGCAACGAAAAACTAAACCAAATTGAACACGTCAGGTACCCACAGGAATTGAATGGACGAAACCAACAAAAAAGTTACACCTACACAGTCAACAAACTAGAAAAGCTAATTCCGTATGACAAAAAAAAAAAAAAAAAAAAAAAAAAAAAAAAAAAAAAAA
>JAGJRP010000100.1:74889-87034 GCA_022832235.1 Lepidurus couesii
AACAAAAAAAAAAAAAAAAAAAAAAAAAATAAAAAAAAAAAAAAAAAAAAAAAAAAAAAAAAAAAAAAAAAAAAAAAAAAAAAAAAACTCGTGCTGCACCTTTCCAGCCGTTCAAAATAGAATAAATGAACATGAATGGAACATGTGGAATCTTGCATGGGAACTATCTTGACCTCATGATTGACCTCTATAGAATGGACAGTGATGGAAAGTAGAAACACAGTACGCAATTTTGAAGAATGGGTTTTGAGAATTCGAAGAAAGAATACTGAACACTTGAGACAAACGAACTTTCAAGGCACCTTTTTTAGGGAGGGGAGTTTAAGTCTGGGTCAAACTTAAATAGTTTCTCATTTGACGAATACCCTGTGTATAACCTAAGCTGCCTGTCTATAAAAAAATCTATATGGAATCAAAAATTTTCTAATTAAAAAGGATTTCATTGTTACGCTTCTTAAAAAGAGTGCAAGAAAAGATAAGTCGTCCCACATGACAGGATAAAAGTGTCCCCCCTTCGTAGGTCGATTTGGAGTTACGAAATAAGAGATTACTGTACACTTCAAACGCTCCCCAAGCGATGGCCGGCAGTCATCAACAGCATCTCCGTGGAGTAGGGCTTGGTGACGGGGTAAACAAAGGTGGATGAGCTCCGCCCCGTCGACGAAATCCGCTGTCTTTTCTCGGGATTGTTAAAACGAGAGAGGATGCTCACGTCCAAGTTCACATCTTCCTCTTCCAGGTAATCGTCCCCAGCTTCAGACTAAAATAATTTGTAAAAAATCACATTATTTACATGAAATCACATTATTTACATGGATGGTGACCTTGTGAGTTTTTCTTTGTTACAAGTGTGAGTTAACGAACATTTTCGTAGATTGTTACCTGTGAACTGGGACGAGAACGAGTGCCAATGACGTCAATGGGCGATTCCGCCGCTTCAGGACTGGGATCTGGCACCGACGTGAAGATCCTGTCTTTAAAAGACAAAGCTGTGGACGTCGCTTCCTCCGTTTCCTCGTCTTCTGACTCTGTGCTGGCCCCCGCGCCATAATCGAGTTTCAATTCCCCCCGTTCGAGAACTTCCAAGATATCCGGGAAGGCCATTGCTCTTCGAATAGCAGATGGATCTTTTCTAGACCATTTGGCGACTTCGTCGTCCATTTTGGTCACTTTGGCCGGATTCAAGGCCCACAAACAGCCTTTGCGCGTGTTGGCTCCTGCGGAGGGTTTCTCGATTTTCTCGAAGCATTTGTTCAGACTCAAGTTATGGCGTACCGAGTTCTTCCACCCCGCGGGTGCGGTCTTGAAGTATGGAAAATGTTGACTAAAGAAATAATTTTTTTTTTCTTTTTTTAGTAAATTGAATTGTAAACAAATGAGCATAAAATACGAAATATTACCACATGAAACGATAGATTTCAGACACCGGTAAACATCCAGTTCGACTATTCTTCAGCGCTAGGGCGATTAGGCATGAGTAGGAGTATGCGGGTTTGGGTAAAGTGGATCCTTCGACTGGCAATGGTTTGGCTTTCGTCTGCTTGGTTTCGCTCGCTCTGCGATGAGGAACTCGAGCGCTAACAGGCGCAGGACTGGCGGGGGACGGAGAGGAAGCATCTAAGTAATACGGCTTCAAACAGATAGTCTTGGGCGATTCGGAATTATAGATTGGCTCTCTTTTAACGCTGAATCCCGAGAAATTCCTACGCGGACTTTCGGAGACGTAATTTTCAGGTAGGATGCTAAGCGGGTTCACCAAAACATCCGTCGAATCTGAATCGAGGGCCAAAGTGGGATGGTGGGAGATGTGGGTGTGTCCGTTGCCCATAGAATGCGACAATAGGTTTCCGCCCCCATCGAGCCAAGGTCCTAAGCTACCCAGGCTGCTTAAGCTGCTTACGCCAATTTCGGAATGGATGGGATCCGAGTCCAAGTCGCCAATTTCGACTTCTAAACGCTCCAATCGGTCCAATCGCTCCATGTCTGATTCCATTCGAACGATCTGATCCAACTTGTCGAAATCCGCATTGGTGAGGCCTGGGCCAACTTCGGATAAACTAATACCCAAGCCTAAGCCATTGAGTAATTCGCTGCCCGAACCCCCTGAACCCAAGGTATAATTGCCGAGGAAGAAACTGTCGTGGTCCGGATCAGGCTTAATGATATCGATCTCTGATAGGTCGAATAGATTCTCCAGCGAATGGTTGAAGGCTTGCTTGGCGCTCGCTTTGGGCGGAATCAGATCCATTGTTGGGGAACGTGAGAAATTTTACGTTGCAAAACAGTTTTTCGCAAAGGAAATGGGTTTCGTGGAAAGGTCTGAGGAAATAGAGAACTTTTGTTAATAATCTGCTCATGAATCTGATTGCTTAATATGCATTTATTTGCATGAATTGCGATATTTGGTTCTATTGATTTAACGGTTCCAACTTCCATCAAGCAGATTACTTGTGGAGAATAAAGTAGGTTGAGAATAAAGTAATTTGAGAAACAAATCCGGTAATGAAATTCCATTGCATTGTAATAACTAATTAGGGAATTAATGGCAAGAGGAACAATAACGTAAATTATGAAGGATTGTACCTTCAAACAGAACAAAGAATTGGACGAACAACAGACATAAAAAGCAGTAAATTAATTAGTTAAACACAAAAATACGTAATTTACTCTCTGTTGAACAGCTCTGAGTTCACTGTACTTGAAATGCAACATAAGATGAAGGAGAACTTAGAGCATATTGCCGTAATTATTTATCTTTTTGAATCACAAAAGGCGGGTTGGCGAGTGGCGCCATATTTACTACACACAAATGAGACAACGGCGCTCCCGCCTTCGTATTCCATGTATATCCTTACGTTGACCTTGAGTAAAATTTACGCACTTCGCCTTGATCGTACTGCTTAAATTAAGACATAAGACTCTGCTGAAGAAAAAGACCAGTAGAGCGTACATTTAAATTAATTTTGGGCATGCTCATGCTGTTTCCGGTCAGGTTCTATGTCGCAACGAACTCTATTCAAAAGGAGGGAACCGCCAAAAGTGTTCAGATTTCCATGCGAAAAAAAGGGAAATAAGGGATAAATTGTATTACCTGGTAGGCGACGTTAATATCTATAGATAGTTCCAGACTTGTAAATTACGAAGCACTAATTCTCGCCCGAAATCACGCACAATTACCGCGTTTTTCAAACAAGTAAAATGGCGGGCTCCACACAGCCGACAACACCAGTCCAAGGCGAGGTGAACGTTGACGGACTTGCGGACAAAGACCGGCTTGGTTTAAAAACGCCGCGCTGCGATTGGCGCGCTAGGAGCACATGACCCCATTCCCATCTTCTGGTTGGCCTTCAGCGTACCCAGCCGTGTTTAAATGGCCGATTTCTCTTGCCTTCGGTTTCTCGCATACCATAATACTGGATTCTTCTTTATTCGCCCCCCTCTCCTCCTCCTCCATAAAAAATGAACGTATAAATCAAACAGAAATTCTCAACTAGTATGAACCTTGCATATAGTGTAAAGATGCGAGTATTTACAGCAATAACGTATAAACATAACTAGACGAAGTTAAATAACATGAGCTTAACGGCTAGTTTAACGGCTTTCCAGTCGTAATTATCAATTTTTTTTAACACGAAGGTATAAGTTAGGCTTGCTTTTTCGCGGGCTCTAAGCAGAAGTCTTCTTGGTCTTTTCCAAGGCTTTTCTAGAGCCTGGAGCAATAAAGAAATAAACCAGCATAAATACAAAAAGGGTGGAGGGGAAGAATAGAAGGGGGAGAAGGAACAGTATTTACAAAAATCCCCCTTCCCCCTCCCTCTGCAGGTATAGAAGTGCCTCATTACTCCCCACATTCTATTGTGATGAATGGGCGAGTCTACTTTGCAACGTAAAAGGGGAAGTCAACGAGAGTATTTTCGAAAAAGAAAGAAAGACTTGCTTAGAAACCCGCCAAACGCGCAAAAGGAAATAAAACCTGACACCAGGGGCTACAAGGACCCTGAACAGGAAATGAAAAAAAAAAAAAAACACCATATGGCCATCCCACTTGAGTTTCTTTGGAAAAACAGCCGAAATCGGTTCGGTTTAGAAACCGCAAACAAGCTTCGCTGTTTACCGACCCGAACTATTGATCGTCAACGCGCGCAGTATTGAGATAACAGGAAAATGGAAGAGTAGCGAAAGGCTTGATATCGGGACTTTACGCGATTCGACATGATCCTAATAGATGAGCGGGTTTTTTTCGAGAAGATTCTTGAAAACCTTGAGAAGATTCTGATTAACGAGTCTTTTCAGTCTCTACGGTCATGCTCATGCTACACATCTCTTGGGACTGGAATTGCTCCGCATGGTAACCGCAGGTTGCTTACTCCTTCTACTCCAAACGAAGCGATAAAGATATTAACGACGGTGATCAGAAAAATTAACGCCACCACTGCATTATTAATTCGTTTGGCGCGTTTTTTGCTTTCGATACCCTTTTGCTCTGCGTTATTATTGAGGACGAGCGCAAAACCTACTATAATCTGGCAGAAAAATTGAATAAATATAAGTCTCGATTTTGGGTTTAACTAGGTTTACCTGCAAGAATATGCTAATGGAAATTAAAACAATGGAGATATAATAATAGGCATCATATGCGTTACTGCGTAATACGTAGCGTAATTGACTTCCATTGGCAGTTAGTAAGGCAATATCCATCATCCCTTGAGCAATATTCTTCTTTACTGCATACATTCCAGGCGCTTGGGGCGTTTGCTATAAACGCAAATAAACAAACTTGAGTTTCAATAAAAAACACGTCGCAAATGTCAAAATTCCATACCAAAACCTTCATTTTTAAGTTAAGCTTTACCGAGAATTGTAAACAAGATTTGCTACAGTGCTACAAATTAAAAAATACTCCGATAAAAAATTGAGTTATTTGTAAAAACAAACAAACAGTTACCTCCAGAGTTAAGTAAAAATCAAACGAAAATGTCTGCAAAAGGCCACCCAGCAAATATTTTATCAATTAATTCAACCCTAAAATCTTTTGGAATACCAGAATTATTTAGCGAATGTTTAACATTATTTGAATAATTCTGATATGTTCAACATTCTCTGAATAATACTGATTATATGACTTGAAGAAGAGTTTAAAATGTAGAATACTAAATTATGCGACGAAAGTACATAAGCAACTTTAGAAAATGTTAAATATTTCGGTGACAACTCAAGCTATTTCGTACTACATTTGTAAACATTATGAGAAAAACCTATACCAAAGTCTTACCCCATAGATTGGAGGCTTGGGGAAACTCGAAGGTCTGCCATCGGGTCCATTTGGTGGCCGACGTCTAGGTCCGACATCTCCACCTCTTCCTACTTCCAACTCAGGTTGAGGATCCAATAATCCAGGGTCTAATCCAGTGTCAGGGCCATCAAATTCGGGTTCACTATCTCTATCTGTTCTGGGTTGCGACCCACCAGCAGGGACGGTTTCATCGTCATCAACGTCAATCAATCCCACATCAATTCCATTCATTGCATTCAAAGCTTCTCTCCAATCTTCATGGTCGTCTCTAGGCTCAATCAGGACTTCGGAATAAGGTCCGTTAGCCACAATATAATTGCTCATAGAAGTTAAAGGAATCAAAACATCCGGCTCCTTATCCATTTTTTCTTAAAAACTATGAGATTCCTGGTCCAAATCAAACAAAAGTTTCCGTCTTCTCACAATTCTACCACGTACCATTCAAGTAAACCTAACAGAAACTCCATTAGTATAACTGTCACTGTTTTTAAAAGTTCTCAATAGTTGAATACTCACGCTATTTGACAACTTCAGCAAAATATAGAAGTTCTTCAATCAAGAAGCTTGACAAAATAGGCGTCGCCTCCAATGCGAACTGACGAAAATTTCATCAAATTTAAGGAACGAGGACCACAGACGCGTCAGTTTAGAATCTTGGCCGTGACGTCATTATCAGCCGGGTTTTATTTCAAGGTTAACTTGTTTGAATAGGGCTCCATTATTAGGACAATACATTGCTTAGTAGGAAACCGAACGGGAAACTTGCATCCTTTTGCAAAATAAAAAGTCCGAAACCTTATTTTCAAAATAAAAAGTCCGAAACCTTGCAACTATTTATTTTTCTGACGCTTATGTTTTTATGCAGTTTGTATGCTCATGCATTATTCCTTGATATTGTAATGATACTTTACATGACCTAGAATAAAAGGTCGCTGCCAGTTTCTTGTGGTATATATCTATAATACTCTTCTAAAATATAATTCGAGCTACAGTCTACGCCTGATCGAAGAAGAGATCAGGTTATATTTCTCGAAGTTTTCAAATGAAAAATTCAAAAAATCATAACTTGTGAAATAAAACTGAAATTTCACGCTTCTTTGACTGCAGGTAAAACAAATAACTTCCGCTATTATATAAAAAAAGCACTTTAAAAAGGAGAATTTAATTTACCTTATTTTCTGAACGTGTGGAAGCCTCTTCTCTTTCGTGTTCAGATAAACCTCGGAAATGTCAAAAACATGTCAACAAGAATCAGCTGGAATCCGATATGGTTTATTGAATATGGACCATTTAGAAATTGTGGTGGATTTCTTGCTCGCTCATTTTTACACCGAAGATATTTTAAGCGCAGCATTGGGTCTGGATCCTGAAAAAGAAGTGAAACCTTGGTTACGTACTTTAATTGAGTTTCGACTAAACCTAGGATTGTCAATTGGAGCCTGGGACGTCAAAACCAACCAATTAGTAGGCGTGTCTTCCAACGAAAAGAAAATCGCTGACGTTCTTCAATCAATCTCGCAGTACCAGCTGATCACGCCTCAATTTCCTAACATATACCAAAACATGGAACTACTACGAGCATTACACGGCGATCTCGATTTATTTCAAGTTTACCAAGTAAAGATTTTTGGCCGCATTTCTATGCTGACGGTCCGATCTGACTATGGAGGGCGGGGCATCGCTACCAAACTGATAGAAATGAGCGAAATGGCGTTCTTGGCGCAAAAAATCCCAGACGTCTACGTTGAAAGTACCAGCGAATATTCGGCGCGAGCCTTTCGCACAAGGGGATACAGTGTGATAGCTGAATTGTCTTTTTCGGATTATAAACGCGATGGAGAAGTAGTCTATAAGGATACCGGCATCCATTAAACATGCCGCCTTTTCGTTAAGCGCCTGCTCGGGTCGAACTTAGGAGATGTAACAAATTCGGTAGTCTGATTCCACAACACGAATTTCTGAATACACTAATGTTGCTGATTAAATGTATAATTTCTTTTGTTACACGACGTTCTTACATTTGATAAATTTGCGTCTGTTCGAGTCTCGTAACATAAGCTCTGAAAGATTGTCGACTCGATTGTATACGTACAGCGTTCGAATTTCAACTTTTTGAATCTTTTGTTTTGGTTCATGTGTTTACATTTATTTTAGATCTCAACGTTAACTAGAAACACTGGAAGACCTTAAAAAGATACTATAAAGATTTTAGACTTCGTCTAGAGTTTCAAGTATACGACCTGATTTTAAAACTAACACTAAATTGTAAAATTCCGAGGTTAATTCTTTCTGAATTGGTTGGTTCTTTTCGTTCTGAAGCTATAATTATATGTCGCTCTAATCTTCAGTTGAAGAGGATGTTCAAGCTGGAGATTTGCCTTCCGTTTCCTGCTTTAGTCTCAAATCTCAAGATTATAGAAACTTCCTTCCTATCGCAGACTCAAAAAAGAGTAAATCTAACAGCTGTGTATCTTAACATTCCAAGTTTCTAGTAGATTTTCGCGGTTTAAATTGAAACCATTTACCCAAAATTCCTTCGAACTATTGTGCCCAATTTCATCCAAAACTTTGAAAAAGTTAACCGCGTGTTAGCCTGCTCTTTAACAATTAATGTAAAAAATAAATTAAAAGTTTTGTATTTACCATAGTATATACTATATAGGTTCATATAGGTAAACCTAAATACAGTGGTAAGTTACCTTTTTACTTTCGTATGGATGTCCATCACATAATCAGGCTATCAAACTAATGAATGGCTCCTGGGAGGCCGGATAAGACGACCGCGCCATCGTATAATTGTATCGCTCCGTCCACACGTGTTTAAACTTATGGATTCTCGCTAACATATATACAGTTTCTTCACACGCGCATCGCTACTCGCTTTTCCCGATACATCTTCGATTCCTCCACAAAACCGTGACCTTCTCCCAGACAGACCAGCACTTCCCTACCAGCTCGCGACGATCCGTAGCTCCAGTCCATAATGTAAAACCCTGGCAAAAGAAGATACTACACGCATTAAAACACACAAAAATGGACCAGAATATCAAATCAATCCTTAAAATTTTGCGACAATGGTGCTGCCCCATCATTCCTATGGATATCACCAAAGGTAAGTGCAAGAAACTTCCTCGAAAATAGTACATTTTGCCCGCAGAATGTTAAATAACTTTTTCCCTTTTTTAGTTTTCCTAAGTAGAAGTTATACAATCAGGAATATCTAGTCCTGTTTTGATAACATATGCATGTGTTTTGGTGCAAGGCATAGAATAGCAAATCGATATTTCTGGCCCAATTGAATTCACTGAACTTGGGGAACTCGGCAAGCGAGAAAAAAAGCGAAGAAAAAATAAGGTGGAAAAAGGAAACAAAGGGAGCAGTTAGCTTAATTAGGGGCCCATTTTCTTCTTCAATTTCCTCTATCAATAAAGTCCACGTAACCATCAAAGGTAACAGAAATCTTCGTGAAACTACAACGCACAGGCTGAGCCCATTATAGCTATATACAGTTTCGACGCCAACTCTTCTATACAATTCTTCGTTTATTCCGTTCACGACTGGAATCTGACCCCGTGAGTAGATTAAAATCCCGAGGTCTTTTAATGCCTTAGAATAGAGAACAACTCAGAGAGAGTTAACTCAGAATAGAATCAGACTTCAAACAGTGCAGTTATCACAGAATTGTCCTTGTCATAGGATTTAAATAATTCAAGGAGATAACGCCCAAGTTCAAACGCAAATCCTTCCATTTCATTACATTTTAGGAGGTAAATTAATACTTTATTTCACTAAAAATAGGTTGCAAAGTTATTGAAGTGAACGCGTTATTAACATTTATTGATAAAATTCAGCTGATTAATTCGCATTTACACAGCTACTTTTATAATATTCATTGTACTACGTATCGCGTACCACCAACTGAGATCACTAGTGTTTTTGGCAAAAAAAAAAAAAAAAAAAACTCGAACGCAAAAACTTCAGTGTTTGGCCGAAAATTAACAGACAGTACCGGATTGTCTATAACAAAATAACTAAAGAATAACGAAAAAAATAATAATAAAGGGAAATCAATACTAAAAAAGATTTAAATTTTTGTCTTGTACGTGTTTAGAATCCTGCGTTCCTCTGCCTCCTAAACGCCAGCCCTATCCTAGCATTATGACAAGCGCGAGTCAACAAGTAGAATCCGGAATTCGGTACGGATTACTCGACATAAGCCACTTAGATACGGTGGTGGCTTTTTTGATCGACGAATTCTTCGCTAAAGAACCTGCGGGTACTTCGATTGGTGTCAATCCCGAGCAAGAAATCAAACCCTGGCTGCGTACGTTGATCGAATTTCAATTAAAACTGCAATTATCTATTGGCGCCTGGGATTCCGCCACCAATGAATTAGTGGGCGTGTCTGTCAACGAAACAGACATAGCCGACGCGCCCCATCCTGTCACCCTGTACGAACTGGTCACGCCCCAATTTCATAACATGTACCAAATTACGGAAATTATGCGAGACTTACACGGTGACCGGGATTTGTTCAAAACGTACCAAGTCAAAGTTTTCGGGCACGTGTCCATGCTGGGCGTCAAGACCGACTACGGGGGGCGGGGCATCGCTACCAAGTTGGTAGAAATGAGCGAAAAGGCGTTTCTGGAGCAGCAAATCGCGGCGGTCTTCGTGGAAACTACGAGCGAGTTCTCGGCCGGGGCATTCCGGAGGATGGGCTACGAGGTAATCGCGGAATTACCGTATTCGGACTTTAAACGTAAAGGAGAAGTGGTTTTTAAGAACACGGGAGTCCATAAAGGGTGTCGTCTCTTCATTAAGCGACTGTCTGGACCAAATTAGCTCGTTTTCAGCTCCATTGTATAGGTCCATGGCAGCAATAAGAGGGTTTTACATGTTGTGATACGTCATCCCGGTGTTAACAAGTGATGTAGTTCTAAGATTTAAATAAGCATAAATTATTTTATCTTTATTTTATGGAAAATGTAAGTTTTAGGTTGTGCTAATAAGTCATATCCAATGATCAGAAAAGAGTTTCCCATGAATGTTTTTCAAGTACAGAGAAGGATGTAAGCAAAGATATACGAATTGTTTTTCGATAGCATTCCAAATAATCGTTTTTTGGGTGCGCAAAGAATGTTTTTTTTTTTTTTGCAAGAATTAATGATTTTTGTAACAAAAGAAACTGACATACCTTTTTTAAAAATTGTGGGGAAAGGGGAGCTAGTCAGAGTCATAGTTTATGCCCAAGAGATTTGTGTCCTTTTGTGGAGACTGATTAGTCGTTCCCGGTATTTCTGGGCCTTTCAAGTCGAAAATGTCAAGGAGCTTTTTGTCTTTGTACGATATTGGGGGCGAAAGTGCCAAATTGGGGTTGTTTGTTTGGTGGCCCAGCGTTTTGGGCTGTTTTATGCGACGCATTTCGGGTGTCCGAGGTTGAAGCAGAATCGAGTAGCGTGTTTTGTACGGAAGGATCAATACAAGTCCAATTTCCTGTTGCCAAGGTAGTATGGGATGAAGCAAGAGATGGTTCTTTGGGTACTATTTGTAACGATGATTCTTGGTCGAGTAGCGGTGTGGGTATAAAGGCCGGGATTTTACAGGGGGATGACAGTACATCGCAACCTGAGATAAAAATAACACAAAATACAAATAAAACTACATGAAATAAAAATTAAAGAGATAAATTTAAAATCAATAAAATGAGTTATGGAAGAATTTCTGTACATTTCTTATTGTTTTTTAACGAAAAAGTAGTGAATGGTTTAGAATAATTATGGCTATACAATTTCAACAATAACATAAATAGACTTAATTGAAATCCTACATCACGAAAATCTTTCACAATTTTTTCGATACTGCTGATAGTTACTGACGAGCACGGGCTAAATTCGTGCGTTCGTGCTCGCGAGTTCGGTGACACTCATGGTGTGATCACTTTCCCAGCAAAGCAAAAGCAACATAAAGAGGTTTTTGTTTTTTGGAGGGGGGAAGAATAATTCTCCATTTTTTTTTATATAAGAAGATTAGACTTCGTGACTTGAATATGACTGTACAAAAATATCAATTTTCTTAAACCCTTCACAGGATTTTCCGAGTACATCTTTAATCTACATGAGAGGACTATAAGCTTTGTTTTTAAAGAACTTTAAGTGAATGTTGGGATCTAATAGATAATGTTCGTATGAAGTCCCGCGGTTTTCGTGGGATTTCCAAAGGCGGTTTTATCGTTCGGGAATCAATTGATAAACTGACTAACCGAAAAAATACAAATATCATTTTGTTATTCGCAATACGTAACTGTCTAAATGTCGCTTTTTGACGTACGGTCTAGCCACTCTTGACAGATCTTGCATCTTATCGCCAAACGAGTGCAGTTTTTTCCGAAACTTCTTGTGCTCACTCTTCAAAGCCTCTATCTTATCGTAGTACTCTTGTACCTTAGCTTCCGTATAGCAGCGTACCTGACTTTGCTAAAAAAAACAAAAACAATAAGAGTGGATAAAAAATAACTTTGAAACAGATATATAGGTATAATATCTATGCTTATATAGGCATATTGTATATTCTACTTGGAGACAGAAGTTCAAGTCTTCTTCAATGCTTGGAATCCATTTAGCAATATCCTGGGCTGTGTGTAGCTCGGATAAATGGGGTCTTTTAGGCTTCCTTGCAGCTTCATCTGCTCTTCGTTTAACAAACGATTACAATCACATTAAATACAACATATCTAGCATTGAGGACATAATTGTATACCTTTCCTAAGCTGCTCTAGCCAAATACGATTTAAGGCACCATGGTGCTTCTCGTGATTTCTTGACATTTTCTTCACAACTCCGGTTTAACCGA
>JAGJRP010001037.1:0-23074 GCA_022832235.1 Lepidurus couesii
ATAAGCTCCGAACTATGGTTGTGGAATTTAAAAGCAAAAGCGTTCGTACCGTCAAGCTTCCAAGTGAATCAGTATGGTTTGGTATTGAACCTTTGCTTATTCTCAACCAGATTTTGGGATTTTGGCCCCAAGTATCATTTCGAAAACCGGATCCTGATGGTAAAAACTGTGTTAACTTTTTTTAAAAAATAGTAACGATACGATATTTCCATAATAGCAAAATCGTTTAAGCAAAAGCCCAGTTATTTTTCCAGCACTTGGCTGCGAACGAAAACTGTATATTACATAGTCCTGATTACCCAAACCCTCGGCTTGTGTTTAGTAAACATTGTTGGCGAAAGCATCCACGAACGCAAAGATTCCGCATTCGAAAAGTTTGCGTACTTGATAAATTATGTTTACCCCATTATTAACGTCCCTCCCATGTTGATATCCATGGTTGTTACACCAAAGCTTGTTCAGTTTCTGAACAATATTGCTGACCTAGACGGTCGGCTAAGAATCCAACCCGAGGATTGCCTGGCCATCAGACGGAGAAGCTGGGTTTTCACTATTTCAATATGCGCCTTGGTAAGTCAATTTTCTGTAACTAATCCAATTTTGCTTAAGTTATTATATATAAAATTAAAAGCAATAACATGCGTTATTGTGTAGATTGCCATAAATACCGGATTGTATTATAGAAATTTTGAATATTGGAGAAAAGCTGGAGGGTCGGCAGTCACGGGATATTTGGGTGTGATACTGACACCCACGTACATGTTCTATTCCGTGACCCTTATACTATTCCTCGTTCAACTAATGGACATACTCCGGCATAGATTTCAACTACTAACAGCTGAAACGGTGAAAGTTCTCGAAGCTGTTGGAAACGATGACAAGCTGAAGTGTCGCATGGAACGAATTGAAAGGTATATAGTGAAATGATCTTCAAGGAAATTAACTATTAGTTTCCTTCATGGAGCTATTACAGGAAACCAAACCAAACGCTCGTGGAACGTCTCAATGAGATCCGACAACATCATGAACTCCTACAAGACAATGTTGAGCTTTTCCATGATTTGAGTGCTTCATTAATTGGCTGCATAATCCCTCTTCAGATATTTCTCATTATTACCCAAAGGTAACCGTAAATTCATCCTTTGGCAATTAGTGCGGTTTAATATTTTAATTGTTAAATGTTCCCTTGACAGCTTCGCAATGGTACGCGATCACAACTCATTGATATTGGAAGGAAGGGCTGCGTATATGTTTACCGTCGCTATGCGCATTACAATCTACATCGTAAACTTGATAATGATATTCTGTAGCGCTGATGAGCTCAAATATCATGTATGCAAACATAACTTTAACTTGAAGGGCAATTAAAATTGTTTTGAAATTTGTTACAGATGATGACCATTAGTCGTGCAATTCAGAAACATAGCTTTTTCGGGCTGCAACCTGATGAGCAACTTCAAATCCAACTATTAAGTTCGTTATCCTCGCGATGTCGAGTTGAGATGAATCCAGCCGGATACTTTTCTTTATCCCGTGCAAGTATACCAGCGGTAAGAAGATCAAAACTCAAAAGATGACAAAGCCTAATTAACAGTTTCTTTTTCTGTAGATTATTGCAAACTTTACAACGTTTTTTGTAATCCAGTTTCAAACGTACACGGCAGGTGACGCAGTAACGCACCATCATTGCAACGTATCTGGAACTTAATTAAGCCTTGCTATTAATTATTTTTAATACTGTCTAGCACTGCTAATTTATAATCTTTTAAATTGTATTAGTTATTGATGGTGTAAAGTAAGATTGTGCAGTTGCTACTGATTGCAATATCGCAATATCGTGGAACGCGTGTACTGTCACTTCAGGCCTTTAAAGAGTAATAGCCAACGACATAGCATATTGATATCTGGATGGATTCTTATTGTACACATTATTCTAAGAACGGGAAAATTTGTTTCAAGTTTTTGTGACTAGCTGTTCCCAAGTTATTGACTTGCGAAATTTTGGCATTTTCCCGCCACGAGAGACTTGACGTATAGCGAATTCAGTTGGTAGGGCCAGTGCTGCACTTTTGGCACCGAGGGCCAGTTTCTTATGTCCTGATTGGCTGGTGGCGCACTGGGGGCGCACTGGCCCTACCAACTGAATTCGCTAGTAGATATTAGATGAAACTATAGGATGAAACTTTACAGGCTGACCTGTTCGTGTTCGCGGTTCGTGTTCCTAGTTCGTGGTTTGTGTTGGTAAGTTCGTGGTTTGTGTTGGTAAGTTCGTGGTTCCTCTCTCTAACTGGCATGGCATCTAATATTACGTCACAGGGCCCACGTGACCGCGCTGGCCAATGGCAAATATGCTCCGTTTGAATTTTAGAATTCTTATTTTCTTATTATCTAGTTTTTGTTTTAGCGTACGATAAAAAGACACATAGAACTGGAAACTACATTTTTTACTCCTTATTATAAGACAAAGTTGTTTTTTGGTGGCTATTGCTCTTTAACGTGCCAATGTATCTCTGCTCTATAACGTATTTTTTCATTTTCAGACCTTACTCCCGCTTTAATCAAAGTTTAATCAAAAACCTTTGAAAGATTCGGACTCGCGTTTTGAAACACGCGCTACAAGAAATTGAACCTCGGAAAGAGCCAGAGACGAACCACTTTTGTTTCATAAACAACACGCTGTTTCAACACGTTTGTATGGAAAGTTGTGTCATTTTTCCTATTTAAATGTAAAGAAAAACAACGGTGATTCTTCAGTGATCCTCAGTCAAATATGTCAGCTTTATGGCTGCGTCGCCCGGGTTTCACTGTGGCTTGCAACCACCTATTACAAAAGTCCCGCTTACTCCTTCATCATCGTCAGCTTATTATTCCCACGTTTCGAAATTCCCATAGTTTGGCTCGCATAATCAAGTGTCCTACGTTTCTTCAATATAGCAACCGAATTAAACACCTTCTTAACTTTAGGACAACCGCACAACATGCTGGGAATCTTCAGGATTCTCGTCCATCCCCTAAAGACTTTAGTGACAACAATGATTCTTCAATCAGCGAAATGGGCGATTCAGCTTTATCTCTCCTGGAATTCGAAGACTTGCGAATGGTCCTCTACCCCGATCATACGGACGCCCTTACCGTCGCTTTATCTCAAGCAACTTCAGTCAATGAAGTCTTCGATCTAGTCCGACACCCTAATCTGGACCCTCAACAAGCCAGTCAAGCTTTAGTGACGCTATGGGACCTCCAGAAACTCTATTGCCACTTCCGGACCGCCTACAGCCACCTCTCCTACAACCATCACGTGGAAGAGTATACGAAATCAATTAAACAACACGCCCAGTTCCCGGAGCTCATCAACAACGTATTAAAACATACGTGGTCCTATAATGAAGAAGCCTTGCCTTGCATACTGTTGTGCTTGCGAAGATTCGGATTTAATGTATGGGAAGCTCCCATGTACCCGCTGGTCGAAGCTGCATTAGCGAAACTGGATAGTTTCCCCATAACAGCCCTTTCACGCTTTTGTCTTGCTATTAGGGATCCATTAGGTCCTGGTCGTCTGGCCATTGCAGCGGTAGTACCTCGTCTGCTTCATTTTCTGGACCGCTGCTCGGATGAAGAGTGCCTGAAGCTAACGACCGTCGGTTTGCTAAGCACATCCCACGTCTCTGCCAATGACGTACTGCCAAAGTACCTGGCTGTGGTACGTCGCATGTTGGATGAAGGCAAACTTGACAATGTCAGTACCAGCACCGTCATTAGAGTTTTGCGACTATTGGCCCATCCTGCAGGGGTAGGACAAGCAAATGCAGTCGCCACCCGATTATTAACGATTGCTAAGCCATCTATTGACAAGTGCAGTTATATTGAGATCGTATGGCTCTCGAAAGTGATGGAAACTTTCCAAGAACCACGGGATGTCGTATCCAAAGTCGAACAAGTCGCTTGTCGGGCGTTAGAGGGAAGGAATCTCGAGATTCGGCAGCTTGATTTATTGGCTTGCATCGTTCCGACTACCTCAGTTGAAGGCAGGACACGTTTAGAGAAAGTCGTCAGCGGAATAATAGTTGAAACGCCGTTTAATGAGCTCAAGCCACATTTCCCGGCTTTACACAGAATTCTGAGAGGGTTGAAAGTGTCGGAGCGTCAAATAATCAACACGTTCTGGAGCAAACTCTTCGCTTGTGTCGAAATGAACGATTCCGTGGAAGGCGTGTTGTTATTGGCGAGGGCCTGCCATTGGTACATGTACTTTAACAATAACCTGGGAGGCACATATCGGTTCCCGTCCTTCGAACAAAATGTGGTGTACCGAATTCAAGGTTTTACAGAAAGTGGACGCTATATTCCGAGGCAAACGTGGTGTCGTTTGTCTGCATTTGTTATCGCTTACAGCAACCATGAGTTACCGGCTTGGGTCACTCCTAGGCTGTTTGAATTGGCGCCACGGTTTACAGTGGCAGAATGTTCGATAGTTTCCCGCAGCTTGCAGATCGCGCTTGGGTTTCATACGAAATTTCTGCCTTTGAATTTGGCGCGCTCGTTGGTTCATATGAACCATTTGCTGGACAGCGCCACCGCGACGCGTTTGGCCAATGAGAGCGGCGGCGGGGACGCCATCGCCTTGCTTAGGTCGTACACAGTCCGCCGAGATCGAACTACCGTAACGGACTTACTCTTAAATAAACTGTATGATAAATGCTTAAGCGATATTCATCAACATGGCTTGCATTCGAGGATGATCAAAGATTTGGTGTCAGTGCTAACAACCAATAATACTTTACATAAGGACATGATCGAAACCATGGCGAGGTACGTTGTCCAGCACCGAGAAGCCGTACCGGTTCTGGTAGTAGAGAGACTTTTCAATTTGTGCTACCAACTGGGCTATTTGCCAGGTCCAGGAGAAGCGTTTCTTGCTGCAGGAGCTCAGATTTTATCGCAGCAATATGAACGTGTCCAAGGACTTGGCTTGGTTCAAAGTTTGTTGTACTTGATGCTGTTTCAGCAGTTGCCGGACAGCCTGGTGAGAATTGTCTTCAGCGTCCCGTTTATGGACAAACTGGACGAAGAGATTAGCTGCTGTTATTCTAAAGTAATTTCTTGGGAAGTTCCTAGAAATTAAATTCTTTAGCTTTAACTGTTCTTTTTGAAAAGGCTACCTATCCCTTCAAAGTCAGACACGCCCTCATGGAATTAAACCGCTCAGTTTGTATAGATATGCCGGAAGCAGATGTTCCATGGTTTCACGATAAATTCTGCCAAGAACAGATTGTTTCGAGTAATATCAAATTTTTTAATTAATAACTGAGATAAACGACTCTTTCTTTAGACTCGCCTAGAAGAACCCCTTTTCATAGCGAAATAGAGCAGTGTTTACATCAAATCTTAGGAGGCAAGCGATTTCTTCGAGTCAACAGCTTTTCTCCTTACTATCACTATTTAGGTAAAAACAAAATAAATAACACAGATAACAACAAAGAAATACGTAATAACGTTCCCTAGATTTTGAACTTCTATTAAACAAAGAAGGTAATCCTCAAGAGGTTCCTTCGAATCCTAGTCTTTTTGGCCCACGTTTCGCTCAACCTATTCCAGAGACCTGGGAGCGGTATGTATTTGCTTTCTAATTAACGACTGAATGATTTAACTTTTGTTTTGGTGCGTTCATTTTAGGATTGTGGTGCAGACATTACCCACAGAGGCTTATTCCAACCATGCGCGAAGTTTAGGCGGTTCCCATAAGCTCCATTTACGACATTTGGAGATGTTAGGGTACAGGGTTGTACCTTTGCCAGTACATTTGTGGAATTCCTTACCGTTATCCAGTATGGATGCCAAGATCAGTTATTTGCGTAAGCAGATCTTCAAGTCAACTAGCTAGTATTAAGCTCTCCCTACATGTATGTGTAAAGTGAATGTTTGCAATAGTTTTAAGGAAGCGAAGCTTTATAATACACTATATTGCTAATCTGTGTACGCTTCACTCTTGCTTGAACATATACACTGCATATGGTAACACTATGGGTCGAGGCTAGGTTGGGGAGGAGTTTTTTGGTTTAGGTTTGGCCTGGTTTGGCAAGTTTACGCTGCTCCACGCCGGCTGCCACGTACGAAAACACGCAGAGTACAGCGTAGCATATTTGGTCCGCCTGTAGTAATCAAATCAGATGCATTAAGGCACTTTCATGGTAGATAAATGATAAAAACGAGTTGGAAATAGTGGTTTTTGTTTGTTTACATGCGATAACTAGGGAAACTTAGTCAAGACGGCAGGCTTGGGCTTCGGCGAGGACGAAGGAAACACGAATGGAAATGACGCGATGTACGGCCAATGCCAACTGATTGGACTAAATAGGTACAACATAAAAAGCCAAAACAAAAAATAACAGTGTTTAAACGAACTAAGTAACCAAGTGAATAAGAATTGCGAGTAAAGATACCATCCGTGCCATGCTATCACTTGTTTACAACTGCATTCGACACCAAAACATAACACAACACAGTACTAACTAATTGCATGTACTTACCAAAACAGACTGGTAGCGCCTTTGAACGATTTGTCGGCTTTTTGGATCTAAAAATCGAACGATTTCGAGAGGAAATCATAAGAATTAAGCTTATTGAAATTTTGAGAAAGTGAGTCTTACTGTATTCTTCGAGGACGAAAATCCCTCCTTTTTGTGTAAAACACTTGCGGATGTGATCCAGACGTACGAAGAACTGTAGAAACGAAAATACATTAGCTATGAATTCTTGATAGGATCTACAGCGATCAATTTTAGTGCTGCGTGCAAGGAATTGGTTTTGAAATTTTTGCTAGCGTGCAATGGGAAGTTTTTGCTGAAGCGTAGATTCACTCGCACATAACAAAGAGAACGTTTTGGAGGAAACTTAATGCAGCAACAAGTAGTCAACTCTGGAGATGGTCGGGGCAACTGGTCAATTCGTTCAGCCAAAAAATTGAGGGATAATTGGAGTCAAAAGGGGCGGGTCAATGAAAGTAGTAATGATGGGAGGTGCAAATACTGACTACAAAGCAAGGCAACTACATTCAATTTTGAGTAAAAATATGAAAACCAAAGAACCCAACAAATAAGAGGATGGAATAAATATACGGGGGAGAATAACTGTGTGGTCAGAAAAATCTCGGGTACCTCGAAATCCTTCCATAAATATTCCGCATTGCAGAGCCATCGTATACGGAAGAGGTGACAGATAGGGAACAAAGAAGAATGAGTGTTAAAAGTGTGTTGGACTCAACGTCTTTCTTTCCTTTTTTTAAATTTAAAATAAAATAAAGTCAACATCATTTATCTTGTCTTCCCCAGTCGCCGGCAGACAAGGACCATCTCAAAAGTTTCCTCTTGCCAGCACCGTTACCAAAAATTAAAAGGAAAATGCCCATATCCACGTAAGAATGCGTTAACCTTTAAAATTGAAAGGTTTTTGGAAAATAATATTTCGTACTACATGCAAGAAAATTCCAAAAAAATATATCGAAAAGAATTTCAGCAAAAATTTAGGGAACGAAAGAAATAAAAATACAAGTGAGAGGAACGTATTTCAAAAGCTCTTCCAAAGAGAAGTACTAATACGGAAAAAAAGCATAGAAAATACAATCATGTTATAGGAAGATTTTTGAGAGGTCCTTGATGGAAAACGATGGTGCGACCAGAGGCAACAGCACTTGGGCAAGCAAAACACACCAATAGAAGAATTTAGAATAAAAAAAGTATCACTATTCACAACCCTTCTCGAGTCCCTATTAGAGATTCAACTGTATAGATAACCAAAAGTTAATAGTAATAATAAAATCACAGACACCGAGTTTGGGCATGCAGCGTCCGATTTTAAAACACAGAGAAGATACCAAAAACACTTACCTTGCTATCCGCAAATAAAAGCCCCACACCTTCAATGCACACTTGCAACAATCCACCTTCACCAGTCCTTAAATCCTGTACCGGAAATTCACCACCTAATTCCATTCCAGGCAATGCGCCAGCGCCTCTAGCGGCCGCTCTTTCCATGGCCTCTTTGATACAGTAGTACAAGGCTTTGCACTAGAAAACCAAGCAATGAATTACTAGCAAATCTTAAACAAAATTAGCTTAAAATCTTAATATAACTGTATAGTAAGGAAGATGTAAGGAATTGCTTAGAAGTGAGGAAGAAGCGCTTACTTTCTTTGTGTAATACTTATGAAGCTGTGTTTGGCCGCCATTGCGCCTCCAGAGACACAGGACGCGAGTTTTGGGACTGTACGTCATATTGACTAGTCTTTCAAACCACCAGCGTTCCACAATAGCTCCACTGACAGCTCTTAATATGAGTCCATCTTCCCGGACTTCCAGAAATCTCAAGTCTCCACTTGTATCGGTACCCACGTGTACCGTAAAGCTATGGCGGTACATAAGCCGAGATCCTAATGGCTTCAAATCAATGTCGTTGCCCCTCTACACCCCCAGAGAATTAGTTACAAGCTTTTTGTGGTTTGAATAATCTCAAGATGAATGCTAAACAAACCAGGTTATCTATTTGGTCCAGCAACTGTTGGATTTCGTGGCTGTACGCGAGCCCAATATGCGACTTGCCTAAAAGTCGCCGAATACGACGCTTCAATTCTATTTTGACTACGTCGACCATCACCATGAAACCTACGAGGTTATACAGCAAGGTAGATAATAGTCTATCCTCCTCGTGCTCTAACCGCTTTCTTTCAGTATCACTCAAGGACTTGTATCTGAGATTCAAGATTCAAGAGGAGTTATTTAGGCAAGGGGAAGAAGATTAAAGAACTCACCTTTCCATCATTTCGCCAGGCCCTTGATCCATCCCAACTAAATCCCGCTCCTGAGCTACAGCATCCAAAAAAGCATCTTCCCAGAACTGGCTCTGATCCCACAACGTGGAACGATCCTTGCCGACTAATCCTATACTCACAAAATAAGACTATTAGCGTAGGAACACTCTAATTCTAGGGTTATTTTACCTTCGAAGAGATACGTTCGGCCTGATTCGGGACTAGGACTGCCTACCGTGCTCACCATGTTGCCTGCATGATAGCGGAATCCAGCTGTAACGGAGGATTTGGAAGACCAAGCGCCTCGGCTGCCCCTTCCCATCTAAAAACAAAGCCATTTAGTACGTGGACCATTGACGCGCAACGGGAAGTTTACCTGACCCTGATCCACTTCACTGTCGGACATTGTACTACGAAAGGATTGGTGAGCTAAGCGTTGCCTTTGGAAGGCGGGATTGGTGATAATGCTACCGGCGTCGGAGGCATTACACGACGTTTGAGTATTGTCACCGCTTACCTAACAGAATAAGGTATACGAAAATTGTTAAAGGGCAATAACCACCAAAAAACAACTTTATCTAAAAAAGAAAGAGTAACAAATCTAGTTTCCGATTATATGTTCCTTTTTATCATACGCGAAAAATAGGTGAGATATTAAGAAATAAGAAGTCTAAAATGAAAATCGGGCATTTTTGCCTTTTGCCCTCGCGCGTTCACGTGGCCCTGTGAGTGAACCTTCGCAAGTTAATAACTCGTGAACGGCTACTCCTAAAAACTTGGAAGCAAAATTCCCTGTTCTTAGAATAGTGTGTACCAGAAAGAATTCACCAAAAACTTGATATGCGATTTGGAGGCTGTTGCCCTATAAGGAAAACAATGGTTGTAAGGTTTTCTTTTATCTGACCTGAGAATCAGCTTGAAGGGAAAAGAGCATAAGACTCCTCTTGCGATCGAGCAGTTCTCGTAACATATCGGGATCACTGTTTCGTGGATCGTGTTCCGGACTAGAGTTATCACTTTGCGAGACACGCCCTGCAAGAAAGCAAGAAAATACACGTTTAATCGATGCCGTTGACTCTTAGCGTAAATTACCCGGAGATCCTCTACAACTGGCATCACTGTTAGCTTCCAACATAGAGGGACTGTGTGGAGACTTGAGATTCTCTCGACTGCCGAAAGGACTCCCACCCTAATCACAACACAAACTTCAAAAATTCTGAAACGAAACATCGAAAGAAAACCGTTGAATCTTTACCGTTGAATGGCCAGTACTCGAGCCAGCCAAGTCAATACCACGGTTGTCGGTTATATCGCGGGTCCAGTAATGCGTATGGGCAATCTCCAAAACTTGAAACGTGGAAGCCATACCACCCAAACCATTGTTCCCATACGATTGCTCCAGACCACCAACAACAGCTTGTAACAATTTCAGCATTCCTTTGTACACTACCCGACTTAGGCACTATATCGAACATAAACAAAAAAACAATGGGAAACTAAGTATTTAGCATAATCTTTCTCGTAACATTGCCAAGGTAAATACGATTAATTTAATGCATTATGATAACCCACGTACCACGTCGTCGATATGTTCATCAGGTCCAATTTTCTGGTCCAAGGTACGGTTCAAGCGACTCACTACCAAATTCCGGTAGCTTTCATCCTCCATTAACTTCCGGAACCGGTTCAACTTCAGCCAACCAATTCCTTCTCCTTCCAAAACTTGACTTACGACCTTAAATTCGTAAAATAATACAAAAATCCACTGTGTTAGTCATCTAAAGTTGGAATATTCATAATTTGTTACGTCTTTAAGGAAAGTTTGGTTATCCATTGAGTTGGTTTGCCTCATTTCATTCATTTGGGCGACCAATGACTCGTCTTGGCGCTTTGGTCGCGTTGTGGAATGCCGAATCAGTGAAGAACGCTCCACCAGACTTCGGCGACCTAAATTTCAATAATACAAAATAAATCAATAATCCAACCTGCTTTTTCGAATACAAAGATGGCGTACCTGACGTCGGGAAAGGGCCAAATGGCTGCTGTTTTTCCTTCGTACGTCCTTGTGCCATGGGTGGAGGGGTTAAGAAGCTGCTATTTGAGGGTTTGGACAGAACAGTCTTGGTGCCAAAAAAGTCGCTCAACATGCTGGTCGTTTGGGCCGCTAAGCCGTTTAACTCGCTGCCGACATTCGATAAAAAATCCCGACTAGAACCTTCCATTTTGGTTCGAGGAGGTGGAGGAGGTTGGTCCGCGTCCATCGAATTCCGCGGACCTGAACTTATTGAGCTTCGCGAGCCCATCGAGCCAATTGAACCCAACGACCGCAGTGCTTGCAACTGGTTGCCAGAATCCTTCGAACTACCCAACGCTTTCAAGAAGCCGCCCTTTGATGCAGCCTGCTTGGCCGATTTCGTCAAATCACCGAGTGTATTTTTACTCGCGTGGGTCAAATCCTCGAAAGTATTCCGAGAAGCTTCTTGTACCGATCTTGTGGCGCCTTCCGCCGCTTTCCTGGCTTGTGCTGTCAACTAATGGTCACAAAATACACACATAAAAGTAATTTCCCATCTGTCAAGTCAACTGTTTTGTTACTTGTTCCAGTGGTGTAAAGAATCCTCCCTCTTCACTTGACTGTCGGGCATCACTGATCTTCTCTTTGGCTTGCATCTTCAACTACGTAGCACAAATCAATAATATCCATTAACGGAACGAAAATGTGATTTGTGACTAGGAAAGAAAAGCTAAAAGCCATTTATACTTTGTCCATCTGTGCAAGGATTTTCTCTTGGCTGCTCTGCCGCGTACTTTCCCTTACCAGATCTTTCGCTTGAGACGCCAGCTGTTCAAATAAGGACGCTTGGCTGCCTTGACGTCCCGGCCCGGCCCCAGAATTCGACCCCACGGAGCCCGCACTGGAAGAGCGATTACACACATTCCCCAAGCTGGGAGGATGTGCATTCTAATGGAAAAGAAAAGAAAAGCATAAAAACTTTAGCAATCCTATTGTAAAAGGTAGTTCCAACGAACCGAGAGAGATTTGGGGCCGCTGCCTTCATCTAGGATTCCGCTGGAATGACTTCCAGTGCTGGCTGACGCTCTCCCCACCGAACTCCTGCTAAGCACGGTGTTTGGGGTCGCAGTGTGGGAATCCAGCTCAGATTGATCAAAGACTTCATCGTTTCGCTCCTATGGAAAGTACCATTACAAGAAAAGGATATAAAGAGATATCTCAATGAATTGAAGTAATAGATATTACTTGTTGCTGTTGCATGGTTGAAGCTTTAAGGTCCTGATCTGCCAATATCCCATGCGACGACCCAATCGAGCTGTGTGAGGAAGATGAGGACACTGAGTTGAGCAAACTAAAGTTGGACTCGAGGGACGGTAGCTCAGCGCCACCGCCGCCGGGTAACCGCAGGGTTGACGGCGGATTATAGACAAGCTTGGGATCCAAGCCGCTCGACAGCGTCATCGGCAAGAAATCTGCTTAATTACAAGTTTTTTTTTTAGCATAGTTCGAACCAACCCACGCCTTCCAAGAAGGACCAACCTGACGACGACATTTCTGAGGGTAGCTCGGATACTACGTCACTGACAGAAGAGTAGGACGAGCTGGTGCTGTCGGCCCCGTCGGAATCTGACCCGCTTTCATCTTTTATAATGCAATTACACCAGAAAGCGAGGGGTAGAAAAATAAAGTCAGACTAAGCTCATGCAAAACTGGCCCATAAGTTATTTCTACCCGTGGGCTGATGGTCCTGTCGAATGAGGGCTTTGAGAGCTCCATTGAGAGAACTCGTCTCATCCCACACACAGAATCGGATGGGTTCTAGCGTGTGGGCGAACCACTTGGCTTTGTCTCCAATAATAGTAGGGTCGAAGACTCCTGTATGAACCCTTAGAAAGGCCACGTTGCTTGGAGCCAAACTCCACTCAGCCAGAAACTCGACGGCCTACATCATCACATTGAATTAGTGCTAACTAATAGAGCTTTTGCCAAATTACGCCTCTCGCGGCAAGAGTTGGCGAAATCCGCCATTTTGGGTACATTTAAGTTAAGGTAAACAAACAACAACAAACTGTTTACCGTGTATTGGTTTTGCTTTGTGTCTTTTTGTTTGTTTACCTGAGCTACTTGTAAAAGCTGTAAGCAAAACCAAACTATTAACCGAAAACAGTTTGTTGTTGTTTGTTTACCTTAACTTATAGCGAATTCAGTTGGTAGGTCCAGTGCGCCCTCAGTGCGCCCCCCCAGTGCGCCACCAGCCAATCGGGACATAAGAAACTTGCACTCAGTGCCAAAAGTGCAGCACCGGGTTGACCAACTGAATTCGCTATTAAATGTACTCAAAATGGCGGATTTCGCCAACTCTTGCCGCGAGAGGCGTAATTTGGCAAAAGCTCTATAGAGAGCAAAACGAACGATCCAATGCGTCAAGCTCCCCCACCTGTGTTCGAGCAAATATATTGAGAAACTCGCTGGCCCGGGGTCGGGACCGCAAAAAACTATTGATTTGGAACGCGACGACCGGTCTCGGGTAAAGACGCAGGGTTCGGGTATGTTCTGCAAAATTGGCTAACAGGTTCTGGGAATTGAAAAACCGAACCTGTAACGACATCAAACACATTCCGTCATTGGGCAGGGAATTCTTTGTTGCGGAAAATTTTGTTGTCCGCTTATTATGTTATGTCTACCATAGCAACTCGAGTCGCTACATCGACCGAATCCACGTCGTTGCCGTAAATAAAAGGATTGAAACTGCTGGCAGGGGAGGCAGCCTCTTCGCGTCGAGGTGATGCCGACTGCAGATCCATTGGTGGACTCAACGACATGCTGGCCAATGCCTGTTGTAGAGAACATTCCCGTAGACGTTAAGGCGCAAGAAATTACAGTGGGTAAACAAAACATGAAGAGGACATATAAGGCAACAGGAGAGGAAATGGAAGAAGAAAGTTGGACTAACCTCGTCCATGGAACACATGGCCTGCACGTTATCCACGGAGCATGCGGGGAGAAGAAAAAGTGTGTTTTTTTTGTGTGTTTTTTTTTCCCGTAAAGAAAAGAATGACACAGAATGGTGCACAGAATGGAGAGCGTGACATGTACAATTACGAGTATGTCGTTTTGTTTGTTCGGTTGTTTGGTTGCGTTTGTGTGCGACTGCTTTACCTGTTTCAGATGGTTCCTTAGCACCGCTCCTTCCGACTCGGGTAACGGAGGTACGTCGTCCGCCCGTGGCGGTGTATGGATCCTGTTAGCGTCGAGATCAACTAACCAGATATCATCCGGGAACCTGACAAAGATCACGGAAGGTAGAAAGTTTCTATTACTATCCCTTTCCAAACCTTTTGTGGGTATTTTTATTTTACCGAAAATGCTTTTTGTACTGGAAGAAACTTCCAGGAATTCCAATAATGAAGGGAGTCGGGGCGAGCAGTAGTTGTTCGGCGCAGCTCATGCACGTTGGCAGTAGTGGGATCACCGGGAACATGTATTCCAAGGGGTATAACATCGTAACAAAAGCTAGGACGCACATGGATAAAGCGTTGTAGTCGCGAGATTGCAGAAGCACCTTTTCCCCAGATTTAAAAACATGAGCGATTTGCCTCTACTTTTAACGCAAATGTGTTTTGTATGTTTACCTTGTGTTCTAGTATAATCAGAGTTAGTACTTTGAGACAGTTATCGACTCCCAGTAACTCTAATGGAAGGTGCAACGGGAAATCTACTAAATTGAATCGCGTGTGATCCGGTAATGCAAACACCAATGGCGGTTGGAGTTCCCGCGGCAGTATTTCCACCTGAAAAAAATCGGGCGTTAAGAATCGCGTGCTGAATAGAAATTAAGCGCTGTTTTATGCTTTGAACCTCGATGCGGGTCTTCCCAGGAATGGGGACAGGAGTACTAAGTAAACGTAATATCCAGGTTTCGATATCGCGGACATCATGCATAAGTATGGAGGACGTTGTCTCCGTGGCTTTTCCTGTCAATAAACCCCAGATTGTGTCCCTCGACGTTTTCGATGCTCCCAGTCGCCTGGGTAGGGAGTTCTCGTTGCAAGCGTCAATGAGTTTCTTAAGAACTAACAAGCATTCTCTCAGAAGAGGAAAGAAAGGGTGATGCGACAGAAGGCAAAGAGATGTCATGGATTGACTTCGTAGTTTCTGCAGAAATACAACAGGCAGTTTCTATTAGCCTCAAAACGACCTGGCAAGTCGCCCAACTCAATTTTATCAGACTCCTTTTCTTTTTTTTTACTTGACGTCTCCGGAGAGCCCGTGGCGATGGCGAAAGTGATCCTCCACTTTCCGAATCGTGGCCCACCCCTCCTCCTAGCCCTAACCGTCCCGCTGCTTGCATCGATCTGGTTGTTGCCTCGGAATCATGGCGACTGGGGCAATCTCGGTCCGAGTCGCTGGGAGCCAGAGTGCTACGATGATCGCTGTTGTATAGAAAGTAGTCAGGGGGAAACGACACATTCGTTTAGTTCGAAAGGAGGCCTATTATTAGGTTATTGCTTGCCTTGAAAAGGCGGAATCCGAGCTCTGGTGAATGGACTGCCGCCATGAATCACGCTTCGTGGAAGAACTTGGTTTATCGACTGGACGGAAGAAGTTCATGCAAACACCATACCGCGTTCGACCTAACAAACCCATTCCATTCAAATCCCAAGTTTACAATCCGTAATACGATGTTTGTTTACCGGAATCTTTATCTGTTAGAGTGAATACAAATGACGTTGTATCCCGACGATCGGCTCGCCGAGGACCCATCGCGACACAGCCTTCGGGTTGGCAAAAGTAGACCATGTCCAAGGGTAGCGGAAAATCGGCATGGTCGTCCACCGGGTACCGTCGAAGCAGTTCAGGGG
Source organism: Lepidurus couesii (assembly GCA_022832235.1). NCBI lineage: Eukaryota > Metazoa > Arthropoda > Branchiopoda > Notostraca > Triopsidae > Lepidurus > Lepidurus couesii. The sequence goes on from JAGJRP010001037.1 coordinate 15,680, forward strand.
TAGTAACGGAGGGCGTGTTGCTTGATCCACCACGGCCCACGGCAGCTGAGTCATTTTTTGAGGTTGGCACGCTCCTTGACCCGACGATGGCCAAGTAATCGATTAGTCGTGGACAGAAGTACTTTTTCGTTGGATCCGTTCCTGGGTTCGTCATATTTTTAAAATTAACACTAGAAAGCTCCCCAGCACTCTAACTTTTCACATTCGTTCACTGGTCAGGTGGTCACTAGCAAAAATCGCTCAAGAACTAGAGACAGTGAGTCGAGGCATGTTGACCGAACTAAACTGGCATCACCTAAGCAGCTAAGGGCTGTCTTAACCTCCTTGTTTCGCAGCTAAAACCTTGCGCTTACTGCGCACTGTGTATTGATCGGCAGAAGCGTCGGCCTACAGCAACACTGGACCGGCGCTGAAGCTTTTCTTCGCGTTTGTCAGCGACGTCACTTGAAAGACTCTCTTTCCTACAGCATTAGACAACAAGATTAGCATCGCTGATCTCATTTTCCATTCAAACATGTAGATTCCATTCAACCCTACGTAAAAATTACTCCCGAAAATTTTTCCACTTTGAAAATCAGCTAAAAATCTAACTGTTTACAAACCAAGAGTTGGAAAAGCAAACACTGGCCATTATTGTGTTAGCTTATTATGCGTTTAGGTGCTTACCTACTTATCTGCCCCACATCCGGGCTTGCTTGTTGCTCCCTTACCCGAATCTATCGCCTGCCAGCAGGAAAAAACAAACTGGCGCTCCCGAACCTTTCGCATGTTAATAATGAGGGACTGTCGACAGAGCGATGTGTCGAAAACTCACTGTTAAACAACAAGCGGTACGTCCTTAATGAGCACACAACCACCTCCTGAGAAGAACTCGAGCACACAAACAAACTTAGCGTATTAGACGGAGCGCTCCACATCGTCGCCGACGCTAGCGACTCTGTTCCCAACACAGACGGACACGAACACGAACCCACCTGCCATGACGTCAGCAGTACACTATACACGAGCGTTCAAGCTCTATCGACAGAGGAAGCTGAAAAAGGGGGAGGGAAAGGACAAACAAGGCTTTTGGCTACATCTATGAGTCCATGGTGCCGGCGGAAAACCTCTTCAAAACAATTTATTGATTGATAACGCAAGTAAAACTGGCTAAGATTTAACTTTTGTGACATAATGCTACATCCGTTCAAATGGTCAACAAAACAATTCCCGTGCTTTTCCTCTCTTTTTTCTCTCTCGCTCTCTCTCTACCTCTCGAGTTCTGCGATACATTAGAATAAGGTGAGTACGATAAACAAACCGGCAAAAACCTTGTAACTTTTTTTTTAACCGAGAGGTATGAATAACCAATGAAACATTCAACTAGAACCACGTGGCTTCTTTCCCCCCTTACAAAATAAGGAAAGAGGGAAAAAAACTAAATAAACGAGTCTTGCGGAATATGCACTTATTAAAAACTTCAACATTTGGTCAATAATTTTCCCCCGCTAAAGTCACTCTGCGTACACTCTTCGTACATTCAAAAAACCACACACATCCAAGATTCTTGTAACTTTTCTTAAAACAAAGAAAACATAAACCTAAAAAAAAAATATCTACCACTATTCTTAAAGACTCTGGCTCAAAATAACTCATCATAACCATCCTTGGAAGGACTGCTGGAGACCCAGACCCGGGGTAAAACCAGGCGGGTACGACGCGGACCCCAACAAGCCCGGCTGCAACATGGGGTGTGAATGCGGGTGCGGCGTGGCTCGCAGGAGTAGTTCTTCGTGTTGCTGTCGCTGCAACAGCTGTTGGTAAAAGGGTGAGGAAGGGTCGGCTAAGGGATGCGCCCCGGGAGGTAAGCTTTGCCCACTGCCTAGAAAGTCCCCAAATGGCGACGTCATGGGCAATGACGGGGTTCCGAACCCGGGGTGAGACAAAAGGGAACCATGGGAAGGGTGAGGGCCCTGTTGCGGGTACCCTTGATGGGCAGGAGGGGGTGGGAGGGTTTGGGAGTTATTACTTGAAGTACCAGGTCTTGTGCCTGGACCTCCCAAGTAGGAATGCGGAACCGGCCGCGTCAGTGAAGACGGAGAACCGCCTAACCCTGTCAACAAGGGATTCCCACTACCTGGTTGGGGATGCATGCCTTGAGGCCTGGCCAATCCCGGGGAAGTGGACGCCTGGGTTTGTTGCAATGTTCGCTGAGGATGGCGACCATACAAGGTAGCTGCCAGGGTATCACTCGACCCGCTCTGCAATGCGGCACTGTAATTAAACGCACTTCCTGACAGCGAAGCAGTTCGCTGCGCAGGGTCGAAAGGGTTCGGCACGTTTGAGGGCGCGGATTCGCGGGGGGCCATCGCTGAACCGCTTGAACTAGAAGAAGTTCGTGAAGAATCGTTTCGCATGGTCGTACTCCCAGTGGCGACGGATGTCGGTAGGGACAAGCTCGTCACCGTACTGGATGTACTGGCAGTCGATGTATCAAAACTGAGAGAAGGGGGCGCCCAGGGACTCGATCGAGAGGCGCCGCTACCGGGTGGCGGCCCCAATCCGGACCGGAACATGGAGTGGTTCGCTGCTAAAGGATCTAAGCCACTGAACAACAAACTACCCGGCATCATGTGCTCGTAACCCATGGATGAAAAAGTGAGTTGAGAGGGAGCTGCACTAGTCGTCGACCGAGTGGTGGAGGACGGCGGCCACAAGTGTGGGTTGTTGGCTAGGGTTGAGATGGTATGGTTTTGATTGGTGCTAACGCGGGAGGCGGTGGCCGTACTCGAGGTAATAGGCTGTGAAGACGTTACAGCTACTCTGCTGGCCGCCACCGTGTTACTCGGTACTGCGTACGTGGTGGGAGGCACCGTAACCGGCGGCGACGGGTAGCCCGGAATTGACGCGTTGCTATAGGTAGGCGGGTGTCGGTTCCAGATATCTTCCGCTTGGGTGGGTACCGCAGACCGAGTGTCGTACGCCTGCCACTGGGAGGCCTGGCTACCCATCGATTGTTGGTAACTCGAATAGTTGATTGACTCATTCTGAGGACGCGCTGGGCTCTGCTGAACCACAGGCTGGGCAGAAGTTTTGGTGGCCCCTCTTGGCGCTTCTGGACGAACCCCGTTTTGGGGTACTTGGCCATAGTGCGAGAAGTTAGGAGCGTAGGGCGTTTGCAGGCGTTGGTAGCCTTGTTGGGAGGTAAGATAGGCATTGGAGGATGGGTTGGGATGATTTTGGTTGGGTGGATTCAGGAAGGCATGACTGGGGTACGAAGACGGTGCCGAGGTGGTATTGACGGGTGCCAGACTCGGAGCGGGAGCACTCCGGTTCATGGGCGCTGCTACCGCGTTCCCGATATGGGCCAGCGTCGAAGAATCGGTTGTTGGGATCCTCGCCACGATTTGAGACAGACTGGCCAAGTTACCCGGCAAAGTATTGACCGAAGGAACGCCTTGAACTTGCGATATGGGTGGGAAGGTGTTCGGAGGATTGCTCGGGTACCCGTACGGGGTATTCCCCATGGGAGCCAAGTTAGTTAACGGGTGAACTGTGGGATCCTCTGTTACCCGTTTCTTAAGTGGGTAACCTGGTTGAGAGGGTCTTTCGTCCACAGTCGGCATTTCGACCGGAGTGGGGGCTTTGTTCAATACCGGCGGGTTGTACGCCGGTAGAGCGTTAGGCATGACAGTCGGTTGGTTTTGCAACACCTGCGACGCCGCCGACGAAGGTCGATATTGTGGCGGTGGCGGTGGAGTGGGCTCCAGGGTGGTCGCGAAGGTTTTCTGCGGTTCGTTTAGTGGTGATGGATGATTCCTCGGGACCGGCGACGCTTTGGTCGTGGCCACCGGAGTAGGATGTGGCGACGGGGCCGGGCTTTTAATGCTATTGACAGGCGAAGGTGAAGGCGCTGTCTTTTGGGACATGTCCTGGTAAAAGCCCACCCTAATAGGTGGAGCATACGGCGACCCCATATCCGGGGTAGCTGGGGACCGTATTACCAGGTCGCTCGACGCTGGCGAGGGGTTTGGTCCGGCGCCGTTTGCACCTCCGTTTCGACCATTCCATGAAGGTGTCCTGGGAGATCTTTCCCCCTCGGAACCGCCAAACGCGGGCGAATTGGCCGGGGAACCTCCACTGCCGCTATCGGCCGGACTGGGTTCCATATGACCTTGATGTAAAGAAAGTAACCTTCTGGCCCCTTCCTCGTCATCTTTACTGCGTTTGGGGAAGGGTAAAGTGGTCGGTGGGTTCGGAGGAGTGGTAGCCGGCCCTGCATTGCTGGTCGAGGCCAGAAAGTTAGGGAAATCGTCTTTTTCGAGGTTACCCCACAGGGTTTTCGCCGGGGAATCCTTTTTATCCAATTTGGAATACCACGGAAGATCAAGTTTCTCACTTTTCTCCAGTTTGGGTGGATTAGGCGGCGGAGGGAGAGGCTTAGGCGGGCTAATGCTCGGCTTAGGAGCCACGTCCCCTCCCTCGACCTTCTTTTTCGGCGCCATACCCGTTTTGGGCGCACCGAACGCTTTAAACCACGCCGACAGATTCGGCGTCGCTTTGCCGTGTTTGATTTCTACCGGCCCAGGTTGCGTAGGGTCGACTTCCACTTCAGGTGACGCAGACGTCGACTTGTCGGGGGATGTTTTGTCCAGCTCGGGACTCGGTTTATCTACCGGCGATGTCGTCTCCTCAGGAGGGACGATTACAGCTTCCACCTCCGTTTTAGTGCTCATGCCAATGTCGCTGGTTAAAACCGTCCCTAGACTTAACTTCGGAGTGAGTGCCGTTTCGGTGGTTGGTGGATTCTTTAGATCCCGACTTTCTTTCGCTTTCGCTATCAAACTGTTCAGCTTGGACTCATCCGGGCGCGAGACTTTCGCTAGGGTGCCTAATTTATTTTTGCCCGCTAGCTGCATGCGTTCGATAGTACGGTTAATGTCTTTCCGCGGATTCACAATCGCGTCTTTACCCGTTTTAATCACTTCTTTTTCTTTAGGCTTGCTGGGGTCTTCCTTCTTCTTTTTCTTGACGTTCTCCTCCCGTTCCTCCTCATCCGAGACCTTGTCACGTTTCTCGGCTTCTGCCAATAACTTCGCTCGCTTACCAGCCCCGGCTAGTACCAACAGACCCTTCTGTTTATGCTTCAGGGCTTTGGCTTTGATCTTCGGCTTATCCGCGTTCAAACTCTTCCGGTACTGACTTTCTATCGAAGACGCAATCGATTCGAACTCTTCAGCAGTCACGGCAGCTTTAGGCGACGCCGAAGGCGAGAACTCTGAGAATTTCGGAGTGTCATCCAACCACTTATTGATATCCTGCAAAAACCATTTTTTTATAAATAAACTTGGAATTTTCTATTGAAATTAAATTCCAAACTAATCACTAAAATTAAATCCTGAAGTTAAATGAAAAGTTAAAATTACACTTAAGGCTCCCGTGTACCTTAGCTCGGTATAGGCGGTTAGCATGGGGAATTTCGGACCACTTTTTTGAGAAAACCAGTGCATGTTATGAAAAAATTCTTTTACAAGGCTCTTGAGTTTGCCCACAGCTAGTGCACAACCAAAGCACGATTTTTTCTAATGAGTAGTTAATTAGCAATATGCAAATTAAGTTTGCAACTATGAGAAATACGTGACCTAAAAATCTGTTCTTTGGTTGTGCACTAGCTGCTAACAAAAGAAAATGTTTGCATTAGATTGTTTTAAAATCTGACAAGCCGTTTTCGAAAAATCTTGTTCCGAAAGTCGGACGACTTGATTTGGTACCTTGTGCTGCTACAGCAAACTGTGGTGATAAATCGTACTTTTCATAAGCAAAACAAACGTAGAAACTTTGCCCGCAATTAGCTGTCTATTTATTTTCTTACTTTCTTACGCAAGTCTTTCGCAAAACAACAAAAACTACCAGTGCCATCTGTGAATTGTTCCTATCAATAAGCTAAGGTATCCGGGAGCCTTAAATCCCAAAATTAGTAATCCATCCTAAAACAAAAATTAAATCGTAAAATCAAAAAAATCCCAAAATTAAAATTAAATCCTAAAATTAAAAATGTACCAAAATATAAAAATTAAATCCTAAACTTAAAAAAAAAATCCTAAAATTAGAGTTAAGTCCTAAAATTGAAATAAAATTCTAAAATTGAAATTAAATCTTAAAATTATTATTAAATCTCAAATGTAAATCCTAAATTAAGATTATTTTATACTAAAAAATAGTGATAATTTTCTTTTGCTTCTAAGATGATGAGATTTTTTTTGGTACTTTTAAAGTTTGCTCGGTGGCTTCGGCTAATGCATTAATGGCGGCGCGACTTTTGACGGGCAACTTATCCTTTCGTTTGGCCTGCACTGCACCATTGACTTTGCTAGCCGCACGCGATGCACTGCTGTCCTTGTCATACAACTTCCTTTCCGCTTTCGTCTTCCTCCGTTGGCACTCGGGTTCGCTATCACTCAACACTTGTGACTCGCTCAATTTCGCCTTTCGTTTCGTGGCTAGTGCTTTCAGATCGCGTTCGTTCTCGGAGCATTCCTCTGGAGTGTTCCACGCGTCATCCGGGTCTTCTTCTTCCACCTTATGCTTCTTTCCGCGGTCTTTACTTTTGCGGTCACTGTCCCCATGACTCTTTTTCTTCTTCTTGCTCTTTTTCACCAGTTTCGCACTCGAGTCATTCTTACTAGCTCGTTTGAGTTCCTTCACACATTCTTCTTCCACAGATTCCTGCTCATCCTCCAATTTAGATATTTTAGACACAACTTTCCTCTTAACCACTTCTTTCTCCTCCTCTTCTTCTTCTTCTTCTTCTTTGATGTCCAAGTATTTCATCACCAGCTTGCTAAACTCCTTCTTTAAGCTCTCCACCATTCCACAATACTCTTAAAACACAAAGATTTAGCCCACATAGTCAAAATAATCCCCAAAAGTACTGAAAACTCACCACTTTCCGGACCATTATAAATCCTACAGTTGTTGACGATGAGCTGGAAGTCGTCACGGAAAGCCTGGGCGGTGCTATACTGATCTGTGTGTAATTTTGCTTCCATCCGCTCGAGATCCATGGGCTGGCTCACCATGCGGTAGTAATCCGGGGCGTAGTCTTCATCCACCGGGTCCAAAAACGGCCATGCATCTGGGTGATTCCTCAACAGACAAAGAATTTTGGATAAAACTGCTCGCAGTCTACTGCCAGTCGGTCCATTACTACTAAAAACGAAAGAAAAAAATGTGCCCATTTTTTTTTATAAAAAAAAATAATTTTTAAAGAGCAATAGCCACCAAAAAACAACTGTGTCTTATAATAAGGAGTAAAAAATGTAGTTTCCCGTTCTATGTGTCTTTTTATCGTACGCTAAAACAAAAACTAGATAATAAGAAAATAAGAATTCTAAAATTCAAACGGAGCATATTTGC